>SCLG01000026.1:997622-1012427 GCA_004367875.1 Oikopleura albicans
CAATCGGCTCTACCCGAGTCGGCAGCGTCCACGATGATATCATGCCGCGCGTATCACTGTTTCACTTTATTCTAAATTCACAAACGAAAATGAACAAAAAAAACGACTAGAATTCTAGAAAATTTTTACCAAGTCGGACCACAATTTGCTATCGAATTTACAACAACGCCTAAGTTAGGCGGCCTAACATGTACATCTTCGGACCAGATTTAGACTATAGAAGGATTTCAGGAAATTTTGGTCAAAAATTAATTAACTGAATGAAAACTAAGGTATTTTTTTACTTTCAGATAAAAAATAGTATGTTAAAAATGTTTATAAGTTAGAATTTTTAACCTAATTGATAACCTTATTTTCACTGTAATTTTGCAGTATAAAATAGGGATACGTCCGATCCGTAATATTCCTAGTTGTTGCTCACTAGCGGGCGCCGTTTTAAGTATACTATGAAAAAATGCTCACAAGCGCTGTTTTTGCCTCTTCTACAAATTTGATTTCAATTTCGTGTTCTACGTGCTAAACTACGTTAACTAGTTACGAAAATTTCCGTAAAATTTAATTTATTTCGTATGCATAAATGTGAAATTAAGGTTCTCTTTATTGGTTTTTTTATCTCGAAAATAGGAAAATTAATATCTCAAAAAAAAACGAATTCGATTTGTTATTTTTATAACGTAAAATCAATTTACACGAACACCTACGCGACCACCACTAACATTCAATAGCTGGGCACAATGAAAGTATTTTCTGAACAATAGATTTTTATCAATAGTTTTGGTTTCTAAATCATATAAATTTGCCGCCAAGAACCAGAATTCTTGAAAATCGTTACATTGAAAAATTAAATTGATCATAATTTTTCAAAATATATATATATTAAAAGTTCTTATTTTGGGGGTGAATTTAGTAAAACTTATAATTTTTATATCGCTCATATACACTTATAATTTTAGTTCGCGGTTTAACCCTTAAATTGACTGTTTTCGGCCTTTTTCAAACATTTCCAGATGAAAATCCGGAGAACAATTAACCAACAGGGTTACACCCATAAAATATTGGTTAATTGTTCTCCGAATTTTCATCTGGGAATTTTTGAAAAAGCCCGAAAACAGTCATTCTAAGGGTTAAACCGCGAACTAAAATTATAAGTGTAAACTTCTGGAAATTATGAAGTTAACTGCTATTCAAAATAGAAAAAACTGGTGGGCATTTTGAATAAAAAATATTAGGGCTTCGAGTTCCAACCCTAGTATACGCCAAAATACCCAATATGAAATTAGACTAATTTAATTAGTAGTCTAATTTAGTCCTAATTTAGGACCCCCAAATGAAAATATTTGGCCAAAAAACCTACTAGAGTGAGCTTTAAAAAAGTGAAGTGTTGAATTTGAATGGCTCGATTTCAGCAATTTATCTTTTTTAGAATGTAAAATCAATTTACAACGCCTACGCCTCCATAGCAAAATAAAACAAAGCACGTCAAACATTATCTTTTTTTTTCACAATGAAATTTTTTTCTGTAGCGTTTTTTTTTTTGTTGGAAAATATCAGAACAAAAAAGGTCAATTTGATGTTTTTTAGAGAGAAAGAAAACAAAACAAAAATGGAAAGTCGAGAATGTTTAGTAAACATTCTTTACTCAATATTGAGTCACTTTCCGAGGCCATCGTAGTAAAATCCATTATCACATTTTTTTAATTTACGAAATCGTGAGAAATTTAAGGGTGGTCTGCTCGATTTGTTTACAACTCAACATCATTTTTTTATTTACACCGCATTGAATATATATATTTTTCTTCAGATTATCTGTAAAGGTTAAGTGAATGAGTTCAAGTGCAAAAAAATAAGTTAATTCACGAATTCTAGAAATTTTGAGCATTTCAAAATTTCAAATTTTTCGATAAACTGGGAAATCACTCGCACGATTGCTATTTGCTAAAATTTGTTTGTNCTCAATTGACCTCTGAGTGACGACCCCAATGTGACCTTGAAGGACAATCGGCTCTACCCGAGTCGGCAGCGTCCACGATGATATCATGCCGCGCGTATCACTGTTTCACTTTATTCTAAATTCACAAACGAAAATGAACAAAAAAAACGACTAGAATTCTAGAAAATTTTTACCAAGTCGCAACACAATTTGCTACCGAATTTACAACAAGGCATAACATGTAAATCTTCGGACCAGATTTAGACGATGGTGAAGAAGGATTTCGGGAAATTTTGGTCAAAAATTAATTAACTAAATGAAAATTAAGGTATTTTTTTACTTTCAGCTAAAATATAGTATGTTAAAATGTTTATAAGTAAGAATTTTTAACCTAATTGATAACCTTATTTTCACTGTAATTTGTAGTATAAAATAGGGATCCGTAATATTCCTAGTTGTTGCTCACTAGCGGGCGCCGTTTTAAGTATACTATGAAAAAATGCTCACAAGCGCCAAAACAGGCCTCTTCTACAAATTTGATTTCAATTTCGTGTTCTACATGCTAAACTACGTTAGCTACGAAAATTTCAGTAAAATTTAATTTATTTCGTATGCAATGCATACTATGCATAAATGTGAAATTAAGGTTCTCTTTATTGGTTCTTTTTATCTCGAAAATAGAAAAAATAATATCTAAAAAAAAACGAATTCGATTTGTTATTTTTTTAACGTAAAATCAATTTACACGAACACCTACGCGACCACCACTAACATACAATAGCTGGGCACAATGAAAGTATTTTTTGAACAATAGATTTTTATCAATAGTTTTGGTTTCTAAATCATATAAATTTGCCGTCAAGAACCAGAATTCTTGAAAATCGTTACATTGAAAAATTAAATTTATCATAATTTTGCATGTTAATAAAAATATTAAAAATTCTTATTTTGGGGGTGAAGAGGTTTAACCCTTATATATGGACTGTTTTCGGGCTTTTTCAAAAATTCCCAGATGAAAATCCGGAGAATAATTAACCAACATGGTTACACCCATATAATATTGCTTAATTGTTCTCCGGATTTTCATCTGGGAATTTTTGAAAAAGCCCGAAAACAGTAAATCTAAGGGTTAAACCGCGAACTAAAATTATAAGTGTTATGGAAATTATGAAGTTAACTGCTATTCAAAATAAAAAAACTGCTGGGAATTTTGAATAAAAAATATTAGGGCTTCGATATGAAAATGCCCAATATGAAATTAGTAGGGTAGCCATCTGGGAAATCGAAATTTTCAAAATGCTCCAAAAACTCTGCAAATTTTATACCAGGTATATTTTGGGCCAACCAATTTTTGACCCCCAAACGAAAATATTTGGCCAAAAAAAAACCTAAAGTGAGCTTTAAAAAAGCTTTAAAAAAGTGAAGTGTTGAATTTGAGTCGCTCGATTTGAGCAATTTATCTTTTTTAGAATGTAAAATCAATTTACAACGCCTACGCCTCCATAGCAAAATAAAACAAAGCACGTCAGACATTATCTTTTTTTCACAATGAATTTTTTTTCTGTAGCGTTTTTTTTTTGTTGGAAAATATCAGAACAAAAAAGGTCAATTTGATGTTTTTAGAGAGAAATAAAACAAAACAAAAATGCAAAGTCGAGAATGTTTACTCAATATTGAGTCACTTTCAGAGGCCATCGTAGTAAAATCCATTATCACATTTTTTTAATTTACAAAATCGTGAGAAATTGAAAATTCACGAGGGAAATATCTAGATGTAAATATTCAAAAAAATTGCAAAGTCATAGAGAAGTCACGAAAAAATAGAGAAATCCAGAAGAATCCACAAAAAATAGAGAAAATCATGAAATTTACCCAAAAACAAATTGTTGGAGATTTCAAATTGAAATCCAATAAGTCCTGAATACCGGAATAATTTCAAAAAGTAAAAATGCCATTTTGTTAAAAAAAAAACTCGGCAGAAGGGTGAGTTTTAACTTACTCGGTTCCCTTTCGAAAGTTTTGAGGGTCCATTTCTTGAATAATTTCTTTTCGGAACGATTTTTTTCAAATGTTTTCAAAAAACCCATTTTCGAAAAAAAAAGCTACCGAACGAGACGAAATATCTATACAAAACGAAATATGATTTTTTCAGGGATCGAAAAACGTGTGATTTTGGCCAAAATGCAATCACACTCACAAAATCACAGAAATCACAAAATCACAAACGTTTCAATCACAATCACGCGAAAATTACGCTGTGATCACGCAAAAATCACACGTGTGATTGTGATTGCATTTCGATCCCTGTTTTTTCCTATCATTTAGAATCGCTGTTTTCCTGCTGATCTGTTGGGCAGTCCCAGTGGGCCATGTTTATGACCGTTCCATAAAAACCAAAAATGACAATCTCATAGAATATAGATAACACATACAGTTTTGTTTTTCGGATAAGGTCTTTTTATGGGCTAAAAACTTATGACATGATTTTTTGGATTAAGATCTGATAA
The DNA here is from genome assembly GCA_004367875.1 of Oikopleura albicans. Lineage (NCBI taxonomy): Eukaryota > Metazoa > Chordata > Appendicularia > Copelata > Oikopleuridae > Oikopleura > Oikopleura albicans. Next base: position 1,002,060 of record SCLG01000026.1, read on the forward strand.
AGAGACTAGAAAGGCGGCATTTCAAATGGCGCTTGTTGGGCCAGTCCTGCCTCCAATTTTTCATAAATATTTGTATTAAATAATGATGTAGTTTGAATTGGTATAATTTGAAACGCATTGTACCATGTCAAGTTTATATTATAAATTGCCATCTTTATAATGCCCTGAAATATGATTAAAATTAGTAAATTACTTTATTATTATAATAATAAAGAAGTTGTTGAAGAAACGTGAATTGGTCGATTTTTTTAACGAGTTATATAGCATGAGTATGCTACTCGGCGTTTTAAATGAACTTCCGCTATCTTTCCTCCCGTATTTTCTACAGGGGCCATATTCGAGTTTTTGACGCGGAAAAAACTCGAGTTTGACTATCTAGAAAATAGTAAATAAAAAGCGGCAAATATTCATGTAAAACGCTGAGTAGTATATACTCATTATAATGAATTTGTTAGTATAATTTAAAGCGTACAATGAAAAATATGAAAAAAATCATCATATAAATTTATATGATGTGCAAGATTAACGTCACTTTTGCTAAGGAACCCCAAAGCCCGTTCCACTACTTATGCCCGGAGATTGGGGTTAAAAATTTTTGGTATACAAAATATATATCGACGGGTGTGTTAACTACAAACTTAATTAGTTTAGGTTTAACTCCGTCGATTGGTTCCGCTTTTTTTCTCCCGGAATTACTTCAGAAAACATCGCCCACCTCTGCGCACGCAGACTTTTTGCGAGTTAACGTTTTATAAACAGCAATTTTTGACCACCCTATTGTTTTCTAGTTGATTTTTCGATTTACTTTAATCAGATTTTGTTACGCTAAATTACATGGAGTCTTTCAATCTAAACAATGAACTGTTTTTTTTCGTATACTTTTTGGCCAAACCAAAAAGCTGTTTATAAATCAGAGGCACGAATCATTTTGAACTTGTTCCAGCGCTTGCGGGTTAATTGTGTATATTCTCGTTAACGGATTATCTTGTTTGGTGGCCCTATTCCTCGAACAATACATTTTTTAATAACAAAACAAACACCGCATGCCGTCGATTGTCAAACATGTTTACATTTTCAGATATTAAATAGACAAGGTGTGATCATAGGTTAACGCTTTTTTATCACATTTATTTTTGAAACAACTCTTAACCTCTGAACGCTGATCTTAAAAAATGTTCCGGGAACACATTGACTGGAAGATTTTCCAGTGGATCATTTTTCGTTTTCATTATCCGGTTAGATTACCTTGTCAAGTTATATTGAGATGCTGATATTTAACCTGTACTTAACCTACAGGGGGTTCGTTATAAGGTCAGCCATTTTTGCCTTTATAAGGTCAAGTCAGTTTTTTTGCACTAAGGTCAAGTCAGTTTTTCTATAAAATAGTGTCTTTTTAAACATTTTTTAGTCTAAACTCTGAGTGAAGACCATAATTTTTTGGGGGAAATCAAATGTTAAACAAAAAAAATGAACTTTTCCTAGCATTAAGGTCTAAGACCTTAGGCCTTTTTGTGGAAAAAAATTTCTGGTTGGTTATAAGGTCAAGTCAGTTTTTTCAAAGTGCATTAAGGTCAAGTCAGTTTTTTAGACCTTGATCTTATAACCAACCCCCCTGTATGTCAAGTACTGAAGAAACTATCACGATAAAAATTTGATATACCCCATGAAAACAACCGGTTAATTACTGGTTAACCACATGTGTCATGTCACATGACTTACTTTTATTTTTTGTTCATGATGTTGGTTTACTTATTTTTAGCGAAACAAAATAATTATTAATAATTGATAACTCTACGTTGATTTTCACCGTCATAAAATTTCGTCGAAAAAAGACCTATTTACCAGACTGAATACTTATCCAGTGTACAAAAATTCAACTTCGTATTATTCTCTTTTATTTTACATTATTCAATTTTTCTGACCAAAACTTAAAAAAAATATCCTTTTTAGACTGATGTCTTTCACCGAGGAATTCGAAATTGTCCCGGCGCCACCCCAGGGGTTAATGGCGTTTATATACGTTTATATCAAAGGCCTGTTCGATTGGGCCCTCTCGTTCGTCGCCCCCTTTCCATTGTCGATTTAATTGGATATTTAAGAAATAAAAACAAGTGCCGAGTGGACTCTCGGGAGTTAATGCAACTCTTTCTAGTGTTTTAAATAATTTATTTTGGAGCAAGTTAATCGATAAAAACCCAAATATCCATCAACAGTATTTTGCTAAATTGTCGAGTAAATCGAGCGTTTTTGAACTTGAAACAGTCCTTATTTGGCGACCCCGTCCGCTTAATTTCGATACGCTGACAATAAAGGTAAGTTTTTTTACGAAAAAACAGAGATTTTAATTTATTATTTATTCGTTTTATATGAAATTGATTTAGGCACGTTGAAATCGAATAGTTTAATTACCTGACTGAAATCCATTTTTATTTAACCCCTGTGAGACCGATTAGATTTAATAGATTATTTAAGGTCCGTTTTTTTGTGGTTATAAGGTGGTCGCCAAATTTGTGGAATCCGTATTTGGTAGAAATAAAATCTGGAAATTTAACTTTTTACAAAACAATCTGAAAGTTTAGCCTTTTTCAAAAAAAAAATCACAAAATTTAGTTTTTTTCAGAAAAAAGGTCTGAAAATTTAGTTTTTTTTCAAAAAAATCTGAAAATTGAGATTTATTTTTGGAAAAATATAAAAAATGAGATTTTTTTTCGAAAAATACATAAAAAATCAAATTTTTTTCAAAAAAAAAAGCATTTTGCTTATCCAAAAAAAGTCTTCACAAATAAAAAAATATTTTTAGCCGTCTATTAGTTATTAAAGTTGTCTATTTTTAAAAGTTTATCGGATTGTTTTTTTTGCCGTGACCTTATAAACACCTCCCTCCTGTAGTACGTTTCTCACGGGGACTTAATTGAATTATTAGTTTTGGGTCCATTTTTAATAGTAATTATTTTTTCGCATCTCCTCTAAAATCAAGATAATTACATTTTCTTAAAAGTTCAAGTTTGAAATTATATTTGAAATTATTAATTTAAACTTGACCTTATTCGTTTTTTTCTTGTTGCAATTATGTTGTTGCTAGCAGAGCACATTTTTTTTTGTCTTTTAGGAGATCATTGCTTCCATTCGAAACGAATTTGCTCAGATTGACGAAGAACGCATTCATGAGATGATTTCGAATATTAAAAAATATTGTGAACTTCGGGCAACCGTCGAAAATATACGAGCTAGAGATCCAAATATTTTTTTCATATTTCATTAATGATCAGAATTAAGAGAGTACATGGGGTCTGGTTATAAGGTCACAAGGTGTGACCGTTATAAGGTCAAGTCATCTTTTTTGCACTAAGGTCAAGTCAATTTTTTTGTGAAGCATGTTTTTGGGAAAACTCTTTGAAATCATGTCTTTTTACACTTTTTTTTCTATAAAGTAGTGTCTTTTTAAACATTTTCTAGAGTGAAGACCATAATTTTTTAGGGTAAATCAAATTTTATAAATTTTTTTTTAGATGGTAATAAGGTCAAGTCATCTTTTTTAAGTGCATTAAGGTCAAGTCATTTTTTCGGACTTGGCCTTATAACCAGACCCCACTGTAATGATTTATGGCATACCATGGCACCGCGCTTTTTCGGAGAAAACGTTTCTTGAAGAAAATTTTAATCCCTAATAATTGGAAATAACGTTATCTACTAAAAACTATTTTAAAATTTTTTTCTGGAATTTTCTCCAAGAAGCGCGTTGTTATGAGAAATATAATTACTTGAGTAATCATGAAGGATTAAGCATAAATTTTTCATTCGAAAATTTTTTGACAATTTTATGAAATTTCATGAAGGATTTTATTTGGAAAGATATTAGATCTCGAATTTTAGCCACAAAAGTCACTCGAGAGGAGCATGCCCAAGTTCTCGAGGTCGTCTATCGTCAAATTCTGCAAACTTCTATAACCGTCGGCAAATCGAAGGAGGTTTGTAATTTGGCGCCTACTAAAAACTTAAACCGTAGATTTTCGGAGAAAACATTTTTCGCAGAAAATTTTTTGATAGATTACAAGGGACCACAAATTCATTAAAATTTCCCCGAAAAAATGTCTTCTTTAACGTTTCTCCAGAAAATGTTTAATTCTAAAAAAGGTTTTATGCGAAAAGCGTTTGATCCGAAAATCGTGTAATCTGAAAAATATCTTTTTTCCGAAAAAAAGTTTTACACGAAACATTTTTTAACCGAAAAACGTTTTCTTGGAAAAACCGCAGTGCCCTATAAGGTGATGCAAAATGCTTCAGCATTAAAAAATGAAAATAATATAGTATTGTTAGGATGATAAACTGGATGAATCAGACGGAATACCTGATTGGACAACTATTGGGTTTCAGGGAAATGACCCGCTGTCTGATTTTCGCGGCGGGGGACTTTTATCTCTTCAACAACTTGCCTACTTTGCCGAGAACTATACAGAGCAAGTCAGATCAATTAATGTCCGCGCAAACCACCCAACTAAGGTATTTTTTTTTGATCAAAAAACACGCCAATTTTGAATTTGTCAGAAGTACAAAATGGACATGCTCTAATATGAAGAAATGCGTTTTTAAAGTCTAATTCCTGGACGCCAATTCCTAGACAAAAAGGGACTTTGAGTCAAAATCGCAAAGCGTCCTAGAACTGGTCTACCCCCTGTATATGAAGAATGAGAAGTTTTTACTTTTTACCAATTCAAACTGTGTTCGTATAACGAACCCCCGTGTATATAGGCGTTGTTGGTTATAAGGTCTGCAATTTTGATGGCTATAAGGTCAAGTCAGTTTTTTCAATAGAAATCATGTCTTTTTAACATGAATGGTTGACGTCAAAAACCGTTAACATAATATAATTGTGTCAACATAATGGTGTTAGGCTTTTTTAAATAATTGACAATATGTTAATCAAATCCCAAAACGTGTTAACATGACTGAATATTGGTAACATAATGGGTTATGTGGTGTAGTTTCAAAATTGCCAAGTCAGTTATTCAGACTTTTACCTTAAAACCAACAACGCCAGTAATTATTTTACTAGGGATACGGTTGGGCAATTACCGGTATCAATATCACCGTGATGTTGATAAAAGCGTTAAAATCGGGTGTAATGAAGAAGTACTTTTATCACCGGGTTATCACGTTGGACCAGTTTCATATCGCCTTTTGTGAAGCCTTTATCTACTTTGACCAGCTCTGGGCCGACGAGGATCCCGAGGACATTATGCAATTTTCGGCCATTTTCGGCAAATTTCGACAAGAGTTCGTGTCGCGGATGAAAAATGGGGAATCGCTGCAATTTGTGAAAAAATAAACATGTATTCTTTGAAAAAACAAACATCTTCAAAATATACCACTTTACCTGTCTTTGGTACAAAAACAGTTTTTTTATTCGCCAAATCTAATTCGTCAAAAATGTAAGAAGGAGGGGTAAAAATATTTCACAGGGAAATTTATTAGTCCTGAAACGGTCTTTTATTTATTTTTTTGAAAGCATGAACTTTTCTAGAACGTCAGATACCAAACTGGTTGAGTTTCATGAAAATTAGCCGAGCGTTTCTAGATTGTTTGTAAATTTCTGTCTTGGGACAGCGGGCGACACAAGTAAGAGACACCCTGAGAAATCTATCGAAAAAATCTTCCAAAAATCTAGAAACGCTCGGCCGATTTTCATGAAACTCAACCGGTACTACTCAGCTGTTGCAATGAAAACCAGCCGTTTTCATTGCATATTTTGTAAAAGAGAAGAATTCATTGGTTGCGGATAAAAACCATTGAAATACAAATTGAAGGAGACACGTTTTTGGCGCTAGAGAGTATTTTCACCTTGAAACGTCTTTCGGAGTGAAAAAAAGCTCACTAGCGCCAAAACGTGCCTCATTCAATTGTGTATTTCAGTCTTTTTCATGCGAAAAAAACTGAAATGTTAACATTTTGCCTAATCTAGAAAATATGGATTTGTTTTTTTTACTGTAAACTGAAATGCCAGTTTTTAACCTTCATTTTGATGGCATTATATATTTTTTCGTATTTCCTAGATGGAACATGACACTCGAAGAGGGGCTCGAAATGGACGAAATAATCCAAATCAAAATCGTCTATTGCTTGATTTGAAACGTCGCTCCCAAAATCAAATCCCGGCCAATGTTTCCATGTTTGGGGATGATTTGCCGGAGTTGCGGCGGGAGACACCCGGACGGGATCATCAGCTTGGTGTCATGATGTCGAAAAAATTTCCTGTAGAAAAATTCGGCATACGGTCTACAATGGCGTATATACAAAAGCGTTTTTTGTAGAATTGTTACCATTTTATTCACATATTTTTTCATATTTGACCATTATTTTTTTTGACGATTTTTTTTCACGAATGTTATGTTTCACTATAGATATTATTTTCGCGTATATACACGTGTAAACATTTGTTCGCAATTTTTTTACAATTTTTTTTTACAATTTTTTTTACAATTTTTTTTTTACAATTTTTTTTTTACATTTTTAAACATTTTTTTACAATTTTTATACATTTTTATACAATTTTTATACATTTTTTTACAATTTTTATACATTTTTTTACAATTTTTAAACATTTTTTTACAATTTTTAAACATTTTTTTCCACAAAATTCTTTTTCCATCATGACATCCAATACTCAGCGCCAAGGGGAACGTCGCCGTCGAAGCGATTTGGACCGTCGAATTTCAAATGAACTTCAACTCCGTCGAGCCCATGCCGTCCCGTCCCATCTGGCCGAACAGGGAAACGAACGGGACACCCCAAATAGAATACAAACCATCATTGCCGAAGGCACAGTGTTCCTTACAATTACGAGATAAAATTTGGCTTAAAAACTTGGTAACCAACTATGAAGTTAAAAACAGGCTAAATAAATATTATTTTCGATTTTTCAATATTCACAAGGGGGTTAGTTATAAGGTCAGCCATGTGTGCCGTTATAAGGTCAAGTCATTTTTTTTTGAGTAGCATGCTTTTTGGGAAAAAAATCTTTAAAATCAAGTCTTTTTACGTTTTTTTTTATGAAGGCCTAAAATTATTTTCAGATGGTTATAAGGTTTATGGCCTTTTTACCGAAGACCTTATAAACACCCGTTATAGCCATTTTCAAGAATTTTCGCATTTGAAAGTAATCGCCTCCTTATAAGTGTGATGGAGTGTATATTTTTGGAACATTTAACTAGGTTTATCAAATTCTTCCCATAATCTTTCGGTGGTGACCAACTCGGTGGGGGAGAAGACGGCTCTGGCCTCAAAAGCTGTCAAAGATTTCGCCAAAACGAGCTGGAAAGCCGGCAAAAACGAAGTGCGAAAAGTGGGCGGCGAAATTAAAAATAAAACCGCTCCAGTCTTAAAATCCGTTCGAAGTCAACTTCGGAGTTCGAGTTCAAGTGACTCAAGGTCAAGTCCGCGAGTTCAAGTTATTCAAGCCAAGGTTACAAATCCGGATAGATTCCCTCAAAATAATTTTAATCGTTTTCTCAAAAAATGAACCCATTACAGGGGTTGGTTATAAGGTCTGAGAATTGGCCCGTTATAAGGTCTTATGGTATTTTTTTAGATTAAGGTCAAATCAAAACCATGATTTTTGGGAAATTTTTTCAGATGATTATAACTTATAATTTATAAGGTCGTATGGTCCCTTGAAAATTATTGGTCGCCAATTTTAGTACAAAGTTTGTACGTTTAAAATTTTAATTTTAAATACAAAGTTTGTTAAATTTAATTTTTTTTATAGTTTTGGGGTACGAGCTGTATACAGAGGGTGTCCAATTCTGGGACGGTTACTCCAATTCCGAGACACTTTTCGGGGCATTTTTTGTAACCTTGGATTTAAAGCGGTACCAGTCGCCCAGCACCCTGCATTTATCGACGGTGAAAAGTTAGCAGCTGTGAGTAATTAAAATATTGATTATCACGCGCTCCAGGAGTTAAAAGTGACTCATTTAAAATAACATAACGTATCGTAATTTTCAAATATGCCACCAAAAGCCCTACCCACTTAGCAAGGGTCAATTATCGTAACAATTTTAGAGCACTTTTATTGTTAACATAAATGGTTAAGTGGTGTAACTGTTAGACTGTAACTTTCAATTGCTGATTCTTTAACTGNTGGTGATAACTACTTTACATCAAAAAGTTTTGTTCGAACATTAAAACAGCACCGACTAAATTGGTCAGAAGTAGAACTGACCCAAAGGGCAACTTCGACCCAGCTGAAAGGCGAAAATGTAGAACGTAGATTGTGCACTACGGTGTCCGCTATGGAATCGAAAAATCAAGGAAAAAAATCAAGAAAAATCTCTGTCACCTTAACGCGACAGCGCCCAAAGTGCCCGAAATGGCACTTGTTAGAAAGCATTTGATCTTAACAACAACTTTTCTTGTTGAACTTAATCTCTAAATTGCGCTTTTTAGCATTAAAATTCGATTGAAATATCCCATTTTCTTTAAAATCTTGAAAAGAAAAACCAAATGGTTGGAAATGTTTATAAGGTCGCCGTAACGATGTAAATAAAGATTATGAAAAAAAATTTAAACGCAAAAAGGTAACATAGAATATGATGACTCTAAAGCGTTGCCGAAATTATGGGTTGGCGAAGCGGGGCTACATACAGATCGTTACGGAAAATTAAACTGTGTTTTGCTACTAAAAACCATCCGTTGCAGGGCGTTGTATGTCGTTTGCCGTGATTGGCTCTTAGTAGGGAACTTGCTCTGAGTAGTATGAAAGACGAAAAAAATTATCCAATAGGCGCGCGAGTATTGGACGCGCTCTCCAGAAACGGTTGTTATTGGCCCAGGTTCTTGACCTCACACGCGCCCTTTAATGGATGGATTTTAGTAGCAAAAAATTACATAGGATGTAATGACCCTATTGGGTTATCAAATGGGTCCGCGAAGCGGGGTTACATAGAATGCGATGACCCTATAGGACTACCGAATCGGCCCGCGAAGCGGGGCTACATAGGATCTGATGACCCTGTTGGCTTACCAAATGGGCTCGCGAAGCGGGACTACATAGGATGTGTTGACCCTATAGGATTACCGAATCGGCCCGCGAAGCGGGGCCACATAGTATGTGGTGTCCCTATTGGGTTACCAAATGGGCCCGCGCAGCGAGACTTCATATGATGTGTTGACCTTATTGGGTTACCGAATGGGCCCGCCAAGCGGGGCTACATAGGATGTGTTAACCCTATTGAGTTACCGAATGGTTGCGCGAAGCGGGGCTACATAGGATTTGATGACACTATTGGCTTATCAAATGGGCCCGCGCAGCGAGACTTCATATGATGTGTTGACCCTATTTGGTTACCGAATGGGCCCGCGAAGCGGGGCTACATAGGATGTGTTAACCCTATTGGGTTACCTAATGGTTGCGCGAAGCGGGGCTACATAGGACGTGATGACCCTATTGGGTTAACAAATGAGCCCGCAAAGAGTGGCTACATAAAAGTGACAAAAAAGATTAAAAAAAAAATTAAATAAAATTAGTGTATTCGTAGTAAGGGAAAAATTCGTAGTAATCGAAAAATCTGATCGAATATGTATTATAACGTTTTTTTCTGAAAATTGACAGCATGAACAAAATCAGCGAATTAAATTTCTTGTGTGCTCAAATTTTCTGTTTTGAAGAACATTCGTGTTGTGATACTAACGCGTTTCTCAAAAAGACGTCTTTTTGAACTTTCTTTTTGACTCTCGTCAACTATAATGGTTACAATTTGTAATTTTCTATATCCTGCTTCAGGATTCGGCAACTTAATAAGGCAATCGCACCTTATTTAGTCCCGCTTTACCGGTCTATTCGGTAACCGAAAAGGGTCATTGCATCCTATGTAGCATCGGTTTGTAGGCTCATTTGGTAATCCAATAGTGTCATCGAATCCTATGAAGCCCCGCTTCATAACCAAATGGTTTTATCCCATCCTATGTAGCCCCGCAACGCGGGCAAATTTGGTAAACTTATAGGGTCATCACATCCTGTGGGTGCCAGAGCTTTTCGTCTTTGTTACTTTTCGTCCAAAAATTTTCGTACAAAAATTTTTCGTCCAACAATTTTTTCGTCCAAATACTTTTCGTCCAAAATAAGCTTTCTCAAAATACATTTCCAACTGATTTTTTTATGAAAAAAAGTTTGGACGAAAAAGGTTTGGACGAAAAACATTTTGGACAAAAAAATTTTTGGACAAAAAATTTTTGGACAAAAAATGTTTTGGACGAAAGGTAACATTGACGAAAAGCTCTGGCACCCATCCTGTGTAGCCCCGCTTCGCGAGTCCATTCGGTAACCAAATAGGGTCATCAATTTCTATGTAGCTCAGCTTTGGGGGCCCATTC
>SCLG01000027.1:2410-19908 GCA_004367875.1 Oikopleura albicans
AAAAAACTTAATATTTTGAATTTATACGTACAGTCCTAAGAGCATTTTCAATTTCGTTTGTTTCGTATTCGAGACCATTTTTTAGATTTTTCACTTCTTCTCGTTCCAAAAAAATCGGTAATAACTTTTCGGCAGAGCGTCTTGCTGTCTCGTCTCCACCATGACCGTCAAACACAGCGAAAAAAGACCAGTCTAAATTTTTTGTTTGAAAAAAATTCGACTTGATGTTCGACGTCAGATTTTACATTTGTTAAAATGGGTTAACTCGGGCCGTTAAAGGGGCTCTATTGGCGCCAGAGTCGTTACGGGCATATCCGATATAATGTATATATACATAATTATACCGTATAATACAATTTGCCCATGTTAACAGTTTATGTTTTATTGCAAACTTTGACTTGGAAGACAAAGATATGTAATGTGAATTTATGGCGACAAGGTCTCAATTTGAAACTCGTGTGCATTGCTTAGTTAGAGTTAATCCCATTACAATTTTGAACATCTGGATAAAAAAAATGTTTTTGGGTATCCTTGACCTCAGTTAGATAAAAATACGAGGAGAGACCAATCTAAGGGTTAAATTAATGTGTTGATTATGGCTATGTCAAGGAAACTTAAAATGGTAAGCGTTTTCAGTGATGGTTGGATTCCTAAATGAAATCAAAACTTATGGTCCATAACTTATGGCCCATAAGTTATGGGTCATAAATAATGGGCTACCGTCCAGAAAATAAATATAGATTGTTCGTAAAAGTTGTCAACGAAACTAAAAAATTGTAAGTTGCCTCATCAAATTTCTTCGGAATTATTAGACAAGGGCCTCTGACGTGATGGATCTTGTGTTCAAAAACATTAGTTTATAACGTATGAATAAACAAATGAAAAACCTGTTAATGGATGTGGCAATGAGGGTTGACAACAATCCGCGTCTTCCATTGTAACGCGCCACCCAGTCATGTCTGTCTTTGCCCAAACAAAATCATGCACTTCTCCATGCTCTGTTTTCTTGCGAAGTCTGTGTTCGGGCAGTTTACTGCCAGGCAGTTTCTCACCGGTAAATGTGGAAAGTGCTTGTGCAAGTGAGTTGCCCGCCCAGCTCTTGGATCGCTCTGGAAGCGGACGCTCTGTCAATGATGAACGTCTGAAATGTTTCATAAATGATCGTTAACCGTTTTTCACCAAAATCGCCATGATTAGAGAGTAGTCCAGTATCATTTTAGGACCTAACAGTATGTTTGTAGGCTAGATGATTTTTTTTTTAATCGGTCTGGTAGATTCTGTTGCGCATAAACTACAAATTTAACGCGGCGTTTGTTGACGGTTACAACCGCGGTTAACCCTTTGAAACTCTTTGAAATCAATTTCCAAAAGGAAAAACACAAAAAAACGGTCACACTTTACCCTGATCGATGACTCATTATATGCTCTTATACTGCAGTCTGCAACTAAAGACTAAAAAATAAAAAATTTGAAATAAAATTCCTTGACTAAATTGCCATCCAGTTAGAAATTGTGTTATGGTACCTAAGTTATGCAAAATATCATGTTCCAAGACAATCTGATAATGTCTATCCTTTATAGATACGGTATCTCACGGAAGTCTTGTTAAGTTTCTTGGCTTCATGCTGAAGGTTATGGATGTTGATTATGTGTTTTGTTCTATACTGTTTCATTTAAAACCAATCATTAACGGTAATCAAAAAAGAAACGCTTTAAAAGCACAAAAATAATCACTAGAATTATCTACTAGCTAACAACCTTCAAAAGTTAACCGATTTACCAAACTATTCTATGATGTACATTTGATTTATGAGTTCAAAAGTGACAGTATCAAACAAACAAAAAAGTGTTTCAAAATAAATTGCACAAAAAGTCATTTCAAGATTAATTAATCGGATGCCATCAACCCAATTCGTTAACTTTTCACGATACCATTTAGTCCGTTAACTCTCAAGGGACAAAAGTTTGGTCTAAAACCGTTGCGATATAGGTTCAATAGTTCTGATATATGGGTTCAACAGGTATATTTTTGAAAGCGATGTTTCTATAATGAGATTGGCATAAAATGTGGCTATAAATATGATTGAGCGATAACCCGCTAAATCAAAGGTAACTGTCGATATTATAAGTCTAGAGGTAATAAAATAGCGTTATACGGCTGGCAATAGACATCACTGTGACCGGATATGATCTTTCGCGGACACTCCGGTCACGAAAATGTAACCTAACCAAAATTGTGATATTAAAACGCGCGTTGGGTACCTCAACCCAACGGAAACGCAACATTTTGGAACCCCCCAAACCTTACCTTACGCGAAAAATACAAATTTTCTCAACGCCACGTTGAATGGTGGTTGTACAAGTTTTTACACGACTGGTTTAACTTCCAGACGAACTTTTTTAGGTCTTATGACGAATCTCGCTGTTTACACAGCCAATCGAAGTATGAATAAAATGCCAACAAATTGTTATTATAGATATGGGAAATTCTGATAAATAAAAGAAAAAAGATCCAAAATTCGTCTGTACACTCCTCTCCAAACGTAAAGGCTACCAAGCGGTTTTTTTTAACTGCGGTCAAAAAACATTATTTAAAATTGTTTCTAGAAAATAAATAATTGCTCAAAGCCCTTGATAGCCCGGCACTGGGCATAAATACGGTCACGTTCGAATCAATCATGTGACAATTTTTTGTGGTGAATATCAGAATTAAGGAAGCGGTTGACTAGTTCTTTAGAAACAAACTTCCAAAAAAGTCAGTATAACGGATGTTCTATAGCATGAATTAAGCGAAAGCTATAAATAATGGTGCATGCAGTTTTCTTAGATGACACTTCTCGAATTTTAAATTTCGATTCTTGGGTGGCAATGAAACTCGCTTATTAATGTGGTAAGAAACTTGTTGTTAACAAATACAATTAAAAACCAAAAAACATTTATAGTGTTTTTTGCAATTATTTTTTTAATCAGAAACTTTTTCAAAAATTGGAGCAAACAGTTTTGTGGGCCTGTTTACGCAGACTTATTTCAGAAAACACCAACTCAACTGCTTCAAAATTGTAAAACTAGATAAGATATTCGATTTAGTTTTTAGCCAAGGTCATAGTTTTTGGGGCCTGTGGTGATAGTTTTGGTTCAATCAAACCAATTAGCGGATGCGCGCTAGTTTCGAGAGACTGTTCAAAAAATAATTATTCAAATTCACAGTATAAAAAGTCTTTTACGATCACCTCCTTAAAAATTTTATACATTTCCTATCTAATAGAGCCCACTTTTAGTGTTTTAGAAATTTCGAAAACGCAGCTTATACTTTAGATGTATTTTTGTCTGATAATCTGATAAGGTAATTTTGACGACTTAACAAACAAATTTTGGCAAATAAATCATGAAAACTTCGATGTTTTCAAATTTGATCAGCGCCCAAATTAAAAACTTGTTGTTGATATTTCGCTAAATTAAATGTCTATAATATATTATTTAAGCCTATAATCTATAAGGTTTCATAGGAATGTGATTTATTAAAAACTAGCGTAAGTTTATCAAATTTATGATTAAGTTCATTTTGAAAATTAACTTATTTTTCAAACAATTTGAATATACGGTTTCTAGCGCATCTTGATATAGATGTGATTGCGGGAATATAATCAATCAAAGGGCGAACGAAGTAAAGACTTACGTTGTAGCCGAACTAACAGACATCAAATCGGTTACCACAAATTTAGTCACTCGCCCTTCCCGTTTCTCTCGTTAAAACTGAGCATATGTAATAAATCTACTTGATGAAAAACGGGCGTAGGGTTAGCAAACACACAAAAAATTGCTTAAGCCTAGTATAGCCGAAAGGGGGTGACTAGTATTAGGTAGAAGACTTGGAAATTAGGGCTACTTGCCTTCTGTCCCGATTGTACTTGTCGACACCGAGATTAGCAGGAGATTGCGCTGGCGATGCCGTCGACATGCCCTGGGCAAATTGAACGGAACCTTGATAAATCTCTCGCATTTTTTTTTTAGCTTTTCTTTTCTATTTTTCTTTTTCTTTAATTATTTTTTTGTGTAACTCAACCAAAAACTCGACGACATAACATCAAAGGGGACACAAACAAATTTGAATCTCTCTTGGTTTCGCTATGACAGAACAAAAATCTCCATCCAAATTGCTCGCGTACCTTGAACTTTTCATGATAAGGGATTAACACACGAACAAAAAAATAATAAAACGATCATTGAAAAGTATGTCGTTTTTTCAGGAGCATAGAGTTCAGACACGGACATTATTTTAAAGTCAATTATGTTTTGTTTTTACTCTATGGGCTATTAAATATAGTCTATAGATTAATTTACTCTATAGACTATAGATTAAAACTCTTATTGAAAAAAGAGATTTAAAGTAACGCCACCTTAGTCTAAGGTCCTTAGATGGCCCATCTATTTGTACAGTGCGTCCGGTATAAAACTGGTGATTACCTGAAAAGCTTTCAAATAGAATAGATTGTTTTGTGGATTTTTTTTTCTGCTCGCACTTTTTAAAGCAAAATAAACAAAAAGGTTTGCAGAAAGGAGTAAAAAATACCCGATGAATCCGCAAATAAAGGTATGTGTTCTAAGACAGTCATTTTTAAAATTAGGTTTAGTAGTTCCAGTACTTGGAACAAAATCGAAAGTTCGAAAAAAAAATCGACCATGGACTTCGAACAAGCAGAAATTTGAAGAAAACGGAAGTCTGGAAATTCCCAAAGTTCGAACAGAGACTAAGCATAAATTAGTTCTGACCCGAAATTCTAACCTACACTTGGAACAAAGCCGAACTTCTGCTTGTTGGAAGAAAAAAACATAGAGGGCAGTAAGCATCAAAAAGTAGTCAAAACTCTTGTTTATGTTTTTTCTAAGAGCCCTGCTGTAGGGCCCATACAGTATGAAATAAGGGAGATTCTAGCCGTTGTTGTAGCATACAACATTTGAAAAACGGCCCACAATCTCTCGTATCTCATACTGTATGAGTCTTACTATAGGCACTTTGGCTTCCGTCACAAAATTCACTAGAGGTTCCCATGGAATTGTTTTCGCAAAACCTTCACATTTTTTTTGATATAAAATTCTATATTTTTTCTAAAAACTCTTATTTTTTTAGAAAATTTTCAAATTTTTCCTCCCAAAGAATCCAAGAAACCAGACTATGTGAATATTTTATTTTTCAAAGACTAAGTAGTGGACAAAACTAAGGCTTTTTTTTGTTTAAAAGTTATCATAGTTTTTCATAGTTTTAGCACAGACATTGTTGATTTTCAGGATTGCCTTTGTACTTCCAATATTCGTGAGATTTCTTTTTTATCGAACACTTGATTGCGGTTTGAAATAGTGTTATTTTTAATTTTCGCGTTGATTAATGCTTCTAATTGGTTTTATTCAAGTACAATATTTTGAAATATCATGTGGTCTACCATGGACCATGGTTTTATTCTATTTCTTGCAAACTGTCTCGTACGAGACAGCTTTGACGGACAATGTTTTTTCAATAAAAAAATAAATCCACGGTATATCATATTGTAGTTTTCAATGTAAAGTGAAATCATTTCTAGCCCAATCAAACAAATTACCTTTTGCGTAACTTGACTGTACTTTAAATTCCTATTTCAAACCCCTCGCTTGATACTTATCTTTTTTGTAGTCTTTTTATTCGCACATATAAATTGAGCTTTTAAACCTTTCTTATTTTCCGTCAATTGAAAATCATTTTTGTCGTAACGGTATGGGGAACCAAGCTGTACCATATAATCGTTATAAACGCTTTCGATTTTGTCTTTACTGCATAAGTCAACTTCATTATTTCTACAATCCAAGGGATCCCGGTTTTTCTTTAGGAACCAGTTTTTCTCCGTGGCCAGACAAATTAGTTGCGAGTTTCGTTTTAGGCCATTGTTGCATTGTAATTTACAAGTCGTTTTTTTCTTTTTGCTGTTCAAGGATACACATTTTTAGCCACAATTTTTCAAATTTTGGACCACCGTAGATTCATGCAATTTTATATTATAAAGCACACCAAAAACGTCAACTAGTTTTTATGAGTTTATGAGTTTGAACGGGAAAACCTGTCACTTTGGAGGTTCGTATGTTAGCGGTGTCTAGAAATTCCAATGCCTCTTTGAAAATTTTAAGTATTTGGCGCCTAAAGTGGACTGGTCTCGTCCGTAAAAATACCCTCTCAAAATTATTACTAGTCTATGAATCATTGTGATAACACATTTGTCAATCCTAGCTTTTGCATTTCCATGTTCCTCCTCCAAGAATCGGAAAAGTTTCGTCCAAGTTCGTTTCTTGACAGCCCCTATCAGAATTATGCGGTGTTTCAGTAATACTGGAATCTTTAGTACATTCAATGCCGTCACCAGAATACCCATTGTGGCAAACACATTTATGAACATTAGGCGTATTTATGCATGATGCTTGCGGGTGACAGTCCTCATTCAAACAATTTTCGACCGAGGGTGATGTCCGATCACAAAATACGGTTACTTTAAGAGGTTACGACACGTAAGAAAATTTACTACAGTTTCCTATTCGAAAATAATAAAAAATGAAAAATTGCTCGATGAGTGTATGTAAGATCCGAGACATAGTGACATCGAACATTGGGGCTTAACCCGTCACAGTTTAATAGTATGACATAACTTGGCAGACAACTTTGCAGTATGTTAGGTGGGACCTATTTCAAAATAAAAACTTTTTTTCACAAATTTCTTCTTTCCTTTATTGAAATTTTAACGGAAATTTTTTCAACAACACACTCAATGTGCATTTTCGATTTTCTGAAACGATGCACAAAATGAGCTACGAGGTAGTTGTCCAGAAACTGTTTGTGACCAAAAAAATTAAAAAGTGAACAGTTTTTTGGAAACGTCGGCCTAGAAAAAGTGCACATCGAGAAGTATTTACAAATTTTCGTGAAAAAGCGTACATCGAAACACCCCTGACTGAACGAAAAATAATATAATTTATGTTGGAATATTAAAAGATTGTCAATTACAGAATGATTTATGAATATATTTTGGAAACATCATTTCCCTAAATGAAAAAAAATACTAGTAGAACTCCAAGAAATCAATACTAGTAGAACTCCAAAAAATACTAGTAGAACTCCAAAACTAGTAGAACTTCAAAAAATACTAGTAGAACTCCAAGAAAGCAATTTGCGTAGCCCACACTTGTTCGAGATCTTTATGTGCATCTGAAGTCCATAAACCAGTAGGTGGACATGTGGTTGGGGAAGATGAAATTGCATCGAAAAAGACCACACCTGTAGGGTCAGGCATACCTGACGTTACGCGAAGCCAATTATTCCAAAGAAAAACCACTAATGTATGGGCCTCACAAAAAGTTCATTTTATTCCGATATTTTGATTCCAAATACAAAATTGTAGCGCGGAGACAGTTTTACTAAATAAATATTATATTTGGGTGATTATAAATTAGTTATAAATTAAAACTAATTTAATTAGTTTAAAACTTTTTTAAACTAATTTATAATCACTATATAACTTATAATTAAGTTATATTTTTTTTTATTACAAACCTAGTCCCCACGCTCAATTCGATACACTTTCTGTCCGAAAAAAGTGTATCGTATTGAGGTGATTGGCTATTTGGTCTAAAAACTATTTGTTATATCTACAGTTGCCATGTACTACAAGTGTTTTTGAACTCTGATTCCTTATCACATTCATAGATGTCATGTCCATTGAACATGGACCCATTAGATGCACATTTAATTGCACCGTCAAACAGTATTATTTTGCAACAGTTATTTTTGGTCTTGTCCACTTCCGCGCATTTTCTTAGTGTGCCATTTTCATCTTCATTGTTAGGACAATCGCCAATACCATCACAAATACGGTCGGTGAATATTTTTCGTTCAAATCCTAACAAGTCTTTAAGAAGAATATAAAATAACTTAAATGTTTGATATTCGTACCGTTTGAGGTATAATAACGCGCTTCTCGCTTTTCTAGTTTAGAAGCCTATTAGAATAGAAAATTTGGGAAAGCGAGAAGACGTTTTATTATCCCCAAACCGTATGATTCAGGAAAACCTTAATTAACACTTTACAAAATCATTAATAAGATCAGTATACTGTGAATTAGAAAGGTTTAAAAGCTAAATCTGTATGTGCTCAGTATTTATGATCCCATACTTTGGATTTGCAATCCGAAGTTTTCTTATACTTAAATTGATTCAAATTTCGACAATATTTCCATTGGACAGTTAAGGCATCCGCTGTTGTAAGTTTTGATTGCTTTGTCCAGACACTTCCGTCATTTAATGTCATTACTGGTTTTTGTTTGTCTTTTGCGAAACAGAAGGGGCAATCCATCATTAATGAATTTACTTCAAAGTTATTTATTTCAGGACCCAAATCGGTCTGTTCCCAATACTGTTCAGACATTTTTTCATAGAATGTTGGCGCAGTAGAGCGTTTGGGATTAACCTTTATGTAATTGTCTCGATCGGGTCTTTTTTGCTCGGCTTCCAATCCTACAAATACCAAGAGGTTAATAATTTTGCAGGGTAGGTCGAGCTGTAGATTTTCTGAATTTTATTGCCAAAAACACTGTTCAATCAATAGCTTTTTATCTTTCCAGAAAAAATTCCTACAGCTGCCAATTCCTATTACTGGTAGGGCGGACGAGTTAAGCAAAAACAAGCGTTCGAAGGCCTACCTAAAACATGTAGAACCATCCTTTGAGTTGTCGCTTCCTTGAAGTCTGTCCCACAAGCAGATGAAAGCGAAACAACCTGCCAAGAAGTCTTTGCGCCTTGATAACCCAAATCCAGGTCCGATTCAACTTGACCAACGGCTGTTTTGCAACTACTCAAGTTCCATACAAACATAATGCCGTTTTTAAAATGAGTATTTTTCAACTCATTTCGCTGCGTCCGAATTTACAAATAAACTTTCAAACAAATCCAAGTGACGTATTTATTTTTTTACAAAAATTTTACATGTACTATACATGTACTATACATGTACTATACATGTGTTTGTGACACAGTTTCATAGACTATGGACCATAGACTATGGAGTTCAACAATGAATCAGCCAGCGCAAATTTGTGCACGCAGTTGTATATTGTTTCGGCATAGAAAGTGCGTGCACAAATTTTCTGATTCATTGTTGGACTACACATTATTAACAATTAGCCTTTTCTGTTATTGGCGAATTTATTTTTTTACCAATTATTATAAATTCCTTTACTTTATCTCGACCGGTTGAATACATCCTAGGTCATTTTGTATGGCTGTCATATGATTTTGTATGCTAACGATTCCATCAGTCGGAAAATTTTCCATAAACGCATATGGTAATGCTGGAATATTTTAGAAATACATATTTGTAATTCAAATTGTAGCACTGCAGTGGCAGTCACTGTGGCAGCCACTTATTGCAAAAAATTAGCTAAATAATTGAGTCGGAAAAAGGTGAACATTTCAATAAATCTGCAATTTGTACTTTTGAACAACAGTCATGTTAGAATTTCGACCCAGGTATTTGTCAAATAAGAAAGTACGTACAGTCATTACTCCCATTACGGCCGTTTTCGTTTCTCGAAAAAAGCGGCCGTAATGGGATAAACGACCGTAATGGGATTATATAAGGGGATATATAAAAATAAAGCATACTATATTTTCAGTCCAAACTGTTCTGTGTGTTTAACGATACTCAGTTTTTTTTCTAAAACCTATCCTATTTTGTTATCAGTCGTTTTCTCGGTCCAAAGTCGAATATTGTTTCGAAAATCTCTGTCATCTTCGTTACGGAAGTTCGTTATCAACTCGATTAGGTTGTTCGAATTTTCTCTGTACGGTTCTAGTGTAATATTGTGCCAAGAAGAGCAATAAACTAATTTAAACAAAATTAATATTTTGTGCATCATTTTTATTTCAAATTTACTTAAATCAACGCTTATCATACATTCTACGCAGAGAATTTTATTTGAAGCGTAAAATGTAATATAATAACAGATGAGACTAATTTGGTATTTACAGGATATATTGTTTAATTTACACCAAAAACAATCTATACTGACATGTCACCTTTTTTATTTCGTTTAACTCCTGCGACACCAAATAATTTGATAATTATTGCTCATAAAGATTGTTCTAGAAGAAAAAAGTTAACCAGAAAGAAAACTGACACTACTCGTGAAATAAAATGTATATCGGCACCGATGCCGGAAAAAATATCGTTGCCGGTACAACCACCGAAGAATTGTTACCCATCAAAAACACTACCAAACAATCGTCAATCACTGACTATTTTTAAATAACAAATTGTTATGAACACAAATGAACCAAAAAGTTGTTTTTAAGCTAAAAACAAATAAATATTAACAAAAATGTCGTTTTTTTATCTAAAAGGACCCCCATAACTTATGGGCCATAAGTGCCGCGTTTTTGGCGGCCTGAGTGCGGCATTTATGGGGGTCGGGACTGTACCTGAACAGGTTTAGTCTCATGAAAATCGGCTGCGCGTTTCTTGTACACGTTTCCAGTAAAAAGAAGAAGATTGCTCTACTGTATTCTAGAAACGCGCAGCCGATTTTCATGAGACTAAACCGGTAGTACTGGTCCTGTACATGATTTTTGT
This sequence comes from Oikopleura albicans, assembly GCA_004367875.1. Taxonomy (NCBI): domain Eukaryota; kingdom Metazoa; phylum Chordata; class Appendicularia; order Copelata; family Oikopleuridae; genus Oikopleura; species Oikopleura albicans. The sequence continues at coordinate 13,050 of SCLG01000027.1, forward strand.
CAAAAATTGTCAACGGATTACCCTTTATCGCCTTTACGCTTTATCATCTTTTTTGTATCCACTTTACCCTTTTTGGTCGACAAATTACCCTTTAGAGAAATTCCCCTTTGACTAATAAGAAACGATTCCAATTCAGTCGGTGCCGTGAAAAACGTCATATTTATTAGATATTCGACAGTGTGAACTAGTTTACTAGTTAGTTTACTTAGTAAACTTTACTAGTTAGTTTTAAACTAGTTTACATCTAAGCCATTTATCTGCTTTATATCCTAGTTCGCATATTGCGATTTTTTTTTATTAAAATTATCGTAATAATCAGTGCCAAAAGGAAATGCCACAAACTGTGTCGAATACTTGTGTAACCGGTTTCTTCGTGCTTAATATGAATAATCGCGTTTGAACACCATCATTTTGTGGATATCGTTAGTTGTGTCTAATAGGCTTTTCCAATCATGCATTCTGTTAGTCAAGTTTTACATAATGTTTAACATAAAGTTTAACATAATGTTTTACATAATAATTAATTTCATTATGCCAAAGGGTAAAAATAGTTCTGTATAAAACTGTGTCAAACTATTCATCTTATTACAAGCAGCGCGATGAGTTGTTTGCGTGGCTAAAGGACGCTAGCCAATAGGAGGCGCCTATAAAAAAGCATGAACCAATAGGCTTGCTTGTAATTCAGTTAGAGACGCTCCGCGCCTACGCTTATTACAGTTTTAATTATTACAGTTACAATTTAGTCATTATTCTTTAGGACGGATATTGACCGTAAAGCGCCCCCTACTTGGTAGAATATGGAGAATTATTCGGCATTGGATATTTTCTGTCTATGTAATTTATCATCAGTCACCATATTCTAAAGTATATCCAATGCACCATATTCTAAAGTTGTAGTTCAATTCTAGTATTTATATTTAAATATATTTCCATTATATCAGTAGCTTTGATAAAAATATTTAGTGGTTAACTGTAGTTTTCAAAACGTATCAGTTGCAGAGAAAGGCACTCTAAGTATAGTTTGTTCAATAGAACACAGCGACCAACTACCAACTAAGCTCGCGTCAAAAAAAGTAAAAAATTAATAGCCTTTATGTCATGACTCATGTGTTATGGCCCATAACTTATAGGCCATAACATGTACACTTAAAAACTTATAAATTATAAGTTATAATTCTGAGCGCTCATGAGTATAAGGTAAGCCGTTTATATCAGTCACTTTTAAAGATCGAAAATACCTAATCACAGTATTTATTTGAACTTCAAATGTTAATCAAGTCGATAAAAAATTATATTTTCGACTATTGTTGTTCAAAGCCAGAATCTGCCTCAACCTCGGTTATCCTGGTCAACACAGAAAAGTTTTCTGAGAAAACCCAAAAAACTAACGTGTACTGTATATTACCATCAACAATTGGTTTGATAACATTTAAGTTATAATTTTTTGATTGCGTTTACAAAAAACTTTCGCATGGTTCATATCATATGAATCATATGATATGGATCTATGAGTTATAGACTATAACTAACTACAGGGTGAGGCAATATAGATGCTAATCCGTTTTTGGTGACTTATATTCGCTTAGCATACATACCACCCTGTATTTCATGATACAACGTAGAAGTTTTCGCCTGCGTGATATGTCAACAGAAAACTGGTGAAACGAATTTTGTTATTTCATTTAAAAATTGTTAATTAAAATTGATACAGTAATTTTTTGTAAATGAAAACTATTAATTTTAATAGAATGGTAAGGCGGAACCTAATCAAATAGTTATCTAATCATAAACATTGCAATAACTATTTTTGGGAACAAAACTCAATAAAAATGAGGAGTGAACAGTTTATTATATATAGTGAACTGTTACTATGCTCGCGCACAGTATACTTGTTAATCGTATACTGATTAATAGTAGATATCAAGTTTTAATCTACCATGGAATCCACGTTATTAGTATAACGTAATCCCCACGCAACAAACTGGCAAGGCCTACGCATCAAGCCAAGCGCCTGTCAACCTTAAAATTAGAACGGTATATAACGGACCGTTATTAAGGGTGTGCGTGATACAAACAGCCGAACCTATACCAAATATCACATACAGTCATATATGGCAAACGGAGTAAGATAATATTACTCGTTATTGATTAACCTTTATATTAAGACTATATTGTAAAGTCTATACAGTATGGGGTATAACAAAGTGCTCGCCGCCTTCCAAATTTTTGTAATATAATAGGTTTGAAAGCTTAAAAAGCGACAAACACCCCACTCCAACCCATACAACAAAATGTCTGATGGACACACAAGAACAATAAAATTCGTTAATTGTCTTGCCAGGTTAAATCGACTGTGTCACAGCTGGCCCTAACCCAGACTGTGCCTTATTCTATAAAGGTGGCGCGCTGTTTGTAACTCTACTATTGGAGTTCCAAATTAACAGCTTAATATGGTATAGTAACCAATGGTACAAACAGTTTGTAAAAACTGTACACTTACTGCGGTACATCGCAGTTCGCCACTGACCGAAAAGCCAAAATAGCTTAGTGTTTGTTTTCATCACCGAAATATGTCACAGAGTTAATAATCTAACATGTGAACAATCAAAATAACAAATCGAAATCAACTACTAATTAATGACTGGTACAACAAAATAGTTATTGTAAAGTATCAAAAACATATCATGTTTGTTGTTATTTTGAATGTTATGTAAGAATAGATAAAAAGGATACGGGTCAGATAGTTTGACTCCCTTTCATCATTTCATAGAGAAACAGTAAACTGTTCTGCATGTGTGACATTAGGCAAACGGACGCGGTCAAACCTTTATCACTATCACATTCATTCGAATAAAAAAGGGATTCTTTAAGAAAAATTAAAAAAACAAAAAAATCATTTTAAAAATACGCAAATCAAGTCGTTTTTAAGTAAAATTGTTGAAAAAACAAATTATTAACCAGTAGATATCACCAACCCGCTCCCGCATGGAGCCTTCGGGTCTTTTTAAACGGGGGAATCTACTGGTTAAAGGGAGTAATACGGACAAAAAAAGTCTACCCCCTGACCTAAAGAAAACATCCTGGAAAACTATCCAACATAAGTAGCAGTCTCTAATAATCAGGTCTCTACAAATTATCAGACTATACCTCCATTTAGAGCCCCACGGGCTGTACCGGTATACACTGATAATCAGACTTCTGATTGAGAATAAGTTTCTCCTCCTTATTTGAATCTTCCGTTTGTCCAGGCAATAAAAATTATAAAAAAATAAACAACTCGACTTACAAAATCTAGGCCTAAAAATGATAGTAATTAAATAACTAACAAGAAAATAGTAAAAACAACAAATAAATAAAAATAATCCATAAATAATTAATTATTAATAAATAATTCCCAGATACAATTTAATCAAATTAAATAATTTGATTTACTCCGACCACTAATGTATGCATGATTTGAGGTAGGTTATATAGTCTATAGGTAGGAGGTATACTCCCAAGTCGCGGACGCTGCCCTCTCAGCCAATCACGACTTGCTCAAAACCGCCAAAGCGTGACGTCCGCGCCTTCTCTCTTTTTTCAAATGCGCACACATCACACCTTGTCGTTTTTTGAGAGAGTCGCTTTCGGCTTGTTCTTTACAAATAAAACCAAAAATAAAAAAGTGATTGTTAGAAATATTTTCTGTCGTTTAATCAACTGACTAGGGTTTGCTCAGTTCATGTATTATAAAGTCTTTCCAAGTTCACTTGGAATTATAAATTTAGAAAATTTCGACCAAACACGATTATGAAAAAAATGCTTGTGTTTTAAAACAGCTTTTTTCTGTATTATTTTGATACTATTGTACTCTACCATGTCCAATTTAATAAGAAAACAACTTTAGTTGTACAATTGTTGCTCACTCCCATTAAAGGGGACACTTTTTTACACAAGAAAATGGGTTTTTGGAGATAATTTCTACGGGCGTATTTTTTATTTTATGAGCGACTTTTGTGATAACAAATTAATTTTTGATGTATTAATTTTTGTGGTTGCTCTGAAACAAAGCCCAAAAAACTCTTTCGTCAATTTATGATATCTTAGTTTTATCATCTACCTTCAAGGTCTGAATGTTGCCCATTTTTGGCGTTTTTCGTGAATATTTTTTATCAGACTTTTTTTTCCAAAATCAGAGAAAACAGTTTTGTGCCCCTTGTTTAAACGGACCGTTTGCAAAAAAGAACAATTGAATAGCATCAAAAATTGTAAATCTAGATACGATATCCGATTTCCTTTTTCACGACCTTTTGGGTGGTCTGTGGTGAACGTTTTAGACGGTTTAAACCAATAACTTAATCAGAGGGCTCTTTGAGAGTACTTTACAAAAATGCATATAAATTTATCGGATAAAACGCCCGTTATGAGCGTTTTCTGGGACGTCATGTTTGTAAACAACAGGTCATACCCATCCTTACATTGTATTGTAAAACTTTGTCTTTTGAAAAGCGTTTTGTGTGGTTGATAAGCAGTTTCAATTTCACTACGTTTATGTAAGAATGGAAAAATGACCCAAGCACCTGAAATAAAAGTTAACTTCTTATTTTATTCGAATGATTCATGGATTACTCCGATAGTACTTCGCCGACAAATTATCGGTTTTATATGTAGGCAGCACCGTATAAATAATCTAACGAAAACTACACTCCTTGAAGGCTTTTTTGGCCATTTCGCAAGGCAAAAGGTGTCCAAGTAACCCAAAATTGGATTATTCATTTGATGTGGTGGCATCCCCATTTTTTCGTTCCGAACAAATTTTCGGAGAAATCTTAAGTGCAAGAGTTCTGGTAGTTTCAATAAAAGTTTATTTTATAGATTCTTAAAAAAAGTTGCATCAGTCAAATTTGGTGAACTTTGCACCATTGTCTCCCTGGGAGTTATCTCTAAACACAAAATGTACCAAAAACGCTGTTTTTGAAATCATTATTTGTACGGTGTGGCTAGTAAATTAAAAATATGGGCTCTACTTTAAATTGACAATTTTTCTCGAGCTATGAATTATAATCGATGCAAATTTAATTAAACAATTAAGAATAAATGTGAATTATTTTAGTGAAATTTACTTACTGCAATGCGCAAAGATAAATACAAAAATGAAATTCATCTTTCAAAAAACTAAGCTATGTATTATATCAAAATAATGAAAATTTCTGGTTTTATAAGTTGTATTTTTGAGCAAATGAATAATTTATTTATTTGGTACCACTACTGTCTGCCAACTATAGTTTTATTACATGTCATTTATAGACTATATGTCGATGTGCTAATAATAAGGATTCGTGTTTGAACTTGCACATATTCAATTTTTGCAATTATACATACATAGTATGTTTATAATATCATAATTAATTTATTATTTATATAATCGTCGCTCGAACCTTTTTTGAACCACCAAAATTTTCTGTACAGTGGACAAAAAAGTCATTGAACTCAGAATTGTTAAAACAAGATTTCATACTCCAGCATAATTGAGTCGACGAAACCGTGTCTAACAATTACAATTAATTTTGAAATTCCGGGATTTCGTCTGTTTTTTTAAATAACACATCTAACTTGTTTGACAACCCCTAGTGTGACAGGTCATGTCAATTGATGCCAACGACTGAATTGGTTATACTGTATAACTTATACATATATGTCTAAGTGGTCGAAAGTACAATTGGTCTAAAGCCTTTAGACTAAAGGATACCTCGACTTTAAGTAATAGTCGAAAGGCGATGGATGAAGGCTATTGCGACGCAAAATTTTGAAAAATAAGCTGTTTTCATTTTCAACTCTAAAGTGAAAAGGCTAATGTGGAAGCCAAAAAAAAGATGTGCGAATGGGGCGCCCGGGGGGAGTTTTCATCCAAAAAAAAAGCGTAAAAAGACATAAGTGACCGAAAAAAACTAACTTGGCCTTAGTGCAAAAAACTGGCTTGACCTTATATCGGTGACACCTTATCACCTTATAACCAGACGCCCCTGTACGTCTGTCAAAATAAAGTTTTTCTTTCGTTTCGTTCTTTGGTTTGCTCACCAAATATGGTCCCGAATGTTCCTGTATAGCAATAATGGCATCAAGCCTGGTGACATTATAGACTATACTACAGATTCTAGCACGGTTCTGTTCCAAAATAAGGACTATATATGGACTGTCAATATATTATCAGAAATAGTCAATATCGATCGATGAATTTACTTGTCACGGAATTCGGCGATCTGAACGCCTTGGTTATTCATTGATGGGAATATAAAGATACGGAGATCTTCTTGGGTAAATTGTTTAGAAACAGAGAGATAAATGAGTACAAAACCTCTGGCTTCTGTTAAAAAACGGCTTTCAAAGGTACGCTATCGAGCAATTTTCGAACAATTTTTTTTCTAAAATACATAGATTGCAAAAAATACGGTCTGTTTTCCACTGTTTTCCTTTTTCTGTATAATTTCTTCAAAATAAAACTGTGCCTATACAAGCTAATCAAATATTAGATTACGTAATACATTTTGGCAAGATAACTAGCCGCAAGATAACTGTTCAGGTGGTGTATCTAAAATATATACTACACAGGTATATATTTTAACATGGTTTCAAGGGTAGTTGTAAATGAAAACTAAAAATTTTAGGCGTTTTCAATTCCAAAGGCACGACGAGATACCAAGAGTATTAAAAAAGTTAAAACGGTACCAGAACAGGAAAAAGAGGACGAAGACCCAACATTAGAAGAATTACAAATGGAACAGTTACTGGGATTCTATTTTTAGAAAGATTTTGGTGGATAAATTTAGTTGAGAATTAATGTCAAAATTACAAAGAAAAAGTCACGTGTATACTGGTGTGG
>SCLG01000027.1:26010-43951 GCA_004367875.1 Oikopleura albicans
TGACTTGACCTTAGTGCTGGAAAAAATGACTTGACCTTAGTGCAAAAAAGATGACTTGACCTTATAGCGGTTACCTTTTGTGACCTTATAACCATACCCCCCTGTAAGTGTGTGTATATAAACACGCATTCCCCCCTACGGGTTCTCAAAAACTCCTTCCCCCTGAGAGTTAAATTATATTCATTTGTCACATACAACTTTTATTTGTGGTTAAAATGCGTTGTAAAGATTTCTAACGCCCAACGTTCCCAACGGATGCGTTGGGCGTTAGGAAAATTTAAGCGTTGGTCAACGTTTGCGTTGGGCGTTGGGAAAACTTGGAGCGTTGGCCAACGCTTGCGTTGGGCGTTGGGAAAATTTCGAGCATTAGCCAACGCTTGCGTTAGGCGTTAGGAAAATTTCGAGCGTTAGGCGTTGGGAAAACATCGGCCGTTGGCCAACTTTCGCAACGCTGGTTATAAGGTCCAGTCCGTGTTTTCAAAATGTATTAAGGTCATGTTACATGACTCATGTATAACCAACCCAGCCTATACAGTCCTCCCTCCCTTATGGTCCCTTTTATTTGATAAAAAATAATAAAGTGCAATTGTAATTTATTCACAGCATTATAGTGAAATATTCAATGACAGTCAGAAAAAATACTTTCATGCACAGGCATCTTTATACCATAAGTTCTAAAAAATACTCTCCGTTGATTACATCATTAAAATTGACGATAATCAACGGTGAGTATTTTGATTACGTGTTCCGAAACATGCACCTCCCACTTTATGCATTATGCCCCCTCAATGTAAGGGCTACTTTTGTATTTTTAAAATCTCGAAATAAATAGATTTTCGAGTGGTCCTTACATACTATGTAATACATAGGGTAATTAATTTCTCAGTTTGAGAAAGTGCTCTTGTTTATGATAAACAGTTTATTATCAATGAAAAAAAAAAACACTTCCATTATAAACGGAAAACGAACACAGCATTTGACAGAAACCAAATTTCCAGACTGTGTAATGTCGTAGCTTACGACTCGTAGGTAAATACATATTGTATGTAACATACATAAAAAAAGAATCAAAAATATAATAGAATTGTCAGGTAATATTTTTATACGAAATCTTGAAATCAAGTTGGAGCACAAAAAATAGAACAGTTGATATATGGAGCTCATTTTCAGCAAAAACGAAATAAAAGAAAACGGCCCTTTTTTGAAAAGTAAGTCGTATCTTACTAGAAACATGAAAAGTTTAAGGAGGTGACTGACCTATTATTCACAAACTTGACATGCCATAAAAGCTTTTATAAGTGATCGTAACAGACTTTCTGTGAATTTGAATGTTTTTTTTAACCAAAGCCCTGAAACTACCGTGCGCGCATTAGCTAATTGGTTTAACCTTATGACACATATTTGAAACAGTTCCCTGGACACATCGGGCGGAATCTTGTTTTACGTTTTTTTTTACTACAGTTACATTTGATTTTAAAAATACCATAAAAATGCGTTTTATATGACAAGGGCGAAAAAAATCCGCCATATGTATTTGAAGGTTGACCAAACCAAAGCTATAACGATTACCCAGAAAATACTAAGATTCACGATCTTGAAGAATTCAAGTTGAAGTTTAATAACAAAAAAATCGGATATCAAAAATCGGCGATTTTACTAGTACGAACAATTTTTAATAATCGTGTTTGGACGAAATATTCTAAATTCATAATTCCAAATGAAGTTGGAAGGATTTAATTATAATCAACAAACCCGAATTAATAAAAAGACAAAAATATTTTAAGGGTCACTTTTTCGTTCTATTTGTAAACAACAGGTCGGTCACCTCCTTGAGTATTATACTTAATAAACGAGTTCGATAGTATTGAGCGTGATCTGAAGTAGTATAGAGTATAAAATAAAAATAATATGTAGTAAAAAAGGAGGTTCTAGCAAATTTTTTGTCGACCATTTTTTAATTTTGTACGTTGAAAAAATTAGACCAGTACGCCTTTCTGTAGAAAGATTCGACTTGATTCTATTTATACTTTATAACAATTCAAACTGTGCCATTGAGACCAATTTTGTCTCGGTGATGATTAGAACGAAATTATGGATCCATTACGGAAGCAACGCATTACGGTCAAACATGTACTACATTAGGGAAATGTAGCACAACAGACAGACTTCAAGTTGAAACTGATTAGTCCGTATTTTCGTTTGTGTTTTTTTGTTCGGACGAGAAGTGTTAGTTTAATCAAATCTGGCGGATCGCTGAACCGGGAACTGCATTGGTACATGAAACCAGATCGCATTTTGTCCTTTTCAGGTTATCAAAATTGTCTATGAAAATCCAAAAATTGCAACAAATTATTCTTTCCCAACGTCCGATATTTAGCTTACAGGGGGGTTGGTTATAAGGTCAAGGTCTAAAAAACTGACTTGACCTTATATGCATTTAAAAAAACTTATTTGACCTTATAACCAACAATATGTATGTCAAAAAAAGTTCGAAAAGATATGATTTTATAGAAAAATAGTGAAAAAAGACATGATTTTCCAAAATAGTTTGCAATTTTAAAAAACCGGCCTCGCAGCATCCATAATTTATCAGATCAGTTCTGGTTTCGTTGACGCATATATCTATAATGAAATTAATATAAAAATAGTATAAGTGTTATTCGCAGGCTGTGTTAAACTCACCGTTGGAGTCTGGACTTTCAAATGGAAGAATTTCACAAAGTTGTCTCGTTAATTGGTTTGAAGAAAGGCATGTTTGGGTGTTCTTCGATCCATTATCTGTGAAAGTCATTTTCATACATGTCTTGGAAATGGATATCGGTGGGGTCAAATTAACTTTGCATGAATGTTGTATTTTGATCAGTCCAGTGTTTATATCGTCGTCCTTTTTAGCGTCATTCCTTCATGTATAATTTAGGGTGCGCAGCCGTGCCGAAAATTGGGGCAAATTATCCTGATTTTATCTTTTTTTTCATTTCCTATTTTGACTTTTATTATTTTTAATAGCTTTGCAAAGTTTTGTGATACGGAGATAAAGGCTTGGTCAAAAAGCCATGGGAGATATTTTACAGACTGTAGTGTAAATCATTTAATAAAGTCCCTACCTAGTTCACGGGTGCGATTTTCAGCATATTTTTCCTAACTAGTTAACAGCTACAACTATTTTCACGCAAAAATGTCTAAAAAAGGTTAGTTGTTCCATAATTTGAGAAACTAAGAGTTAAAACTTTAGTGTGGTATAATGTATTTTTTAATAAGTAAATCAAGCTCTACATGTATAAGAGCAATAGAGTTTTCATACTATTTGAAGACTTTCGGAACAGATTTAACTAACCCTAACGGACCCCTAACGAAACACTACTTTTTCAACTCTTTATAACAAAAAAGAGCATTAAAATTTCAAAAAAAGACAAAAATTACTAATTTTATTGATTTTTTAGTGAAAGGTCCCCAGCCTACCTAGTTAACGGGTACCTACCTAGTTAACGGGTACGATTTTCAGATTTCAAGACACCCGTTAACTAGGTAGGGACTGTATAATGTCTTTACTCGCTTTAGTAATTTCCTGAAAATTCTTTAAAAAATTATGACAATAATAAAATTTGGTTTTCCAAATCAGTAAATCCCAAATCGACATTGAACTCCTACACTATACACTTTGGGTAAACCCTTAATTTCTATTTTTTTTATTTGATAGCACACAAAATAAGGACCTTTCAGACGCATTCCTTGAAAAGTCGTTCATGCGATTTACGAAAAATTGGCCGCACATGTTCTGAGGCAGGTTAAAAATTAAAATATAAATTTGAATGACGATAAAAAAATATATATCAAAAAATTGTCGAAAATAGTTAACCCGTCACGGAATCACAGTGGAAACACTCACGATGGTGGCGACAAATTTGATACTGTGGGGTCATAAGTTCCGGCGCTTCGGGTCCAATGGTTCGAATCATATCAAAATTGCGACAAATGAAATCATTAACAAATTCTTCACGCGTTATGTAACGATATTCGGGAACACAAAGCGAGTTACCACTGACTAAATAATATGTAAATTAGAGGTTTAATTTAAAAGTTTAAGTACTTTGAGTGAGAAAAAGTTTGAAGAAAATGATTCGGCATCGTAATTTGTTCATCCAAATTCCTGTTTTCCGACTGGGACGTGTTAAATTTCAACTTTTTTCGTAATGGAAACAAATATTCAAATATTATAAAATTACACTTAAATTCCGCAAAACTATTTTGTGCTATTCTGGAACTTTAAGGTTTTGAAAGTCGTAAAAGATTTGGGAAAAATTGTGAAACGCTCGCTTACACAACCAACTACTTATTAGTAAAAAGATGTGTGGTCTTCAATTTCTGACTTGTGACAACACTTTAGAAAAAAACGTTTTTTTTTTATTTTTTATAAAAAAAAATAATTTTTACGTAGAGATGTTTTATTTTTTTCCACTCTTGTATTGTTTGCAAAGGATTTTTTGTAGAGTATTGCCGACAATAAATAATAAAATTTAATGATCATTTTACGAGTGGTTCCGTGTTTTATGAGGTCCTTTAGTCGAGTGGCGCTAGGTGGCCGCGTAGATATGCTAGGTTCATAAAAAAAGTATAGCGACGTCAGCTGAAGCCCGCCCCAAACTTAATTCGTGGTTAGTTCATGTACTCAATATTGCCACGCTTTTATGTGGCAATGAAACGAGAACTTTTAAACATTAATAACCAATTGAACACGTAGATACCTAAAAATCACTAGACTCTAATTTTACCGCAGATTTTATGTTTTTATTACTTTTATTTAACTCCTGCGGGCTACCCATAAAGACCCCCATGCGGGCTGTTGATCCCCGTTTAGGGATCACCTTTTTACGTCAATATTGTGAGTAATATGACAAGTCCAATTTAATTATATATGAAACTTTGGTTCATGGTTGAAGTTGTAAGACTGACTATTGTATACCCGACAGTAACTATTACGACAATGACTGAATGTCATACTGAATTATAATCTGACTGATTATTACTAAAACTAAATGTCAGAAAGTTATGTATGAATGACTAATTGTACTATAACTATAGTTAATACAATGTAATCTTCAAAAAATGTTGTCCAATCGATACAGGGGGTTGTTTATAAGGTCAAGGTGTACAAACCTGACTTGAGCTTAATGTGACCCGTAGAAGGTGTAACTGATCGACAAAATTTCCATCAAATTACCCAGTATGAATCATACACTCCTCCTTTATATAAGAGGTTATTGAGATTAATCTGGGGTATGTTGAAATCGGAAAATCGTACCCGTTAACTAGGTAGACCTTCCAACAAAAAAAACATAAAATTAGTGATTTTTTTCTTTTTGAAATGTTAATGCTGTTTTGTGGTTATAAATATCAGGTAATTTTTTCAGCGGTCTACAAAAAGTTTACAAAATGGAATTAAATACGCGTTGACAAAGTAGTTTACCCGTTAACTAGGTAGGCTGGCGTAATAGGGTTAGTCAAATCTGTTTCGAAAGTCTTCAAATTGTCTAAAAACCCTATTGATCTTATAGAGCTGGATTTACTGATTAAAAAGTATATCACAGTGTGATGATCACACCCCACTGAAATTTTAAACCCTAGCGCCTCAAACGGTCGAAAAACTAGCCCTTTGAAGACATTTTTCCGTGACAATAGTAATACCCGTTAACTAGGTAGGGACTATACTGTATATAATATACTAATCTGAAGATAAATGACGTTGTTGTCTTTTGGTTTCGGGGTTGTCCAACATGGATTTTTGAGCTCAAAAATTTTGATAGTTACTCAGAAACTCCACACACTTTTAAAACTGACTTGACCTTATAACCAAGTAATTTTTTTTTCCACAATAAGACATTTGTCGTTATAAATTTACATGTGTGGTTCTAACTTAACCATTAAGTTCTAAATTACCATTAAATTTACCATTAAGTTCTAAATTTACCAAAGTTTTGCATTTACCATAAAGTTTCCCTCTAAATTTACTTGTTTCTCATAAAACTGACTTGACCTTAGTGCAAAACTGACTTGACCAAATAACGGCACACAGTGATCGGCACAAGGTCAGACCCGACATTTGACCCTTATTGGCCCGGGGAAAAAATAAAATGCGCCGATCTCTCACGCCACAAATGGCGTGCTGCTGAATTATTAATTAGTTAAAATAGTGTCGCGTTATAGCAGCAGGTGGTTCTGTCAAAATTATGAAAGGCAATATATTTTCATAATATTCTGTTCTTTTTTCAAAGTATAATGAGTTTTATTATCATCAGTCGAGACATCCATTAATATATATAGGTAAAATTCCTGGTCAACATAAATTTTTTAAAATGCTTCGAATTTGCTGAATATTTCATACATGGTCAATTCTGGGCCAAAAATGGTAATGGGCCGGTCAAAAAATTTTTTAAACCTATCATACTGGAAATAGGGGACTTCTAAATTCCAGGTCAAGGTCAAAAATGAAAATAACGTACGTTACAAANGACCCTTGCTGGGTGGGTCCCGCAGCATAAGTAAGTAATAAAAAAAGAAGTGAAAAGTGTTCGCCAAAAATAAAGACCGACAATCAATGGTCTCATAAAAACAAGTCGGAGACCCCCAAACATGAAAACAACCTGTTTTCTAAAAATCTAAATTATTGCGTAATTTTTGCATGATACATCCTTCCCCTCCGTTAAAAATAAGAAATTTTCAAAAATTTAATGAATTTGGGATGGACGGGTATATAACTTTTAAGGGAGGAGGTGTACTAGAAAGAACAAGTCGCAGAAAAGAGGTAATTTTTTTTTGTGTGCAGTTAACATGCAGTTTTTAATAAATTTTTGATTTTTTTTTGTAGTTTTTTATGTTAAAAGTGTCATCAGTTGAAAATAGTGGGAAAGGTTTTTTTCACAATAAGAGAATTTTTTATTTTATTGAGTTCTATACAATTAATTTGTTTTAGAAAGGGAGGAAATTTATAAAATGTTAGTTTGAATTAAACATTATATTAAAATATGCTATGCCCTGCAAGTTTAATAAGTCAACGTGATTTCTGAAATTGATGAGTAAACTCATAGCACAAGTAGTTTTTTTTGGAAAAATCATAATGAAATATACTAAGTTTCTGGCTGTTCCGGCTTACGTATCATCATAAATAGAAAAATGCGAAAAAAAAAAAACTTTTTTTTGCTAAACAATAAAATGCGAAATTCTCATCGCTGAAAATAGGAAACAAATGCGGAATTTGTCATCGCAAAATTGTAAAGTATTTTCTATTCCATAAATGTCGACATGTCTTCACTGACAGCCATATATATAACAGTAGAAGTAAAGCATCACTTTAAAATATATAAAATGCGGTATTTTTCATCGCAAAAAAAGTAATAATAAAGTGCGGAATATAACCTCGCTGAAAATATTAATGCGGAATTTTCCATCGCAAACAAAAATAATAAATGCGGAATATAACATCGCTGAAAATAATGTGCGGAATATAACATCGCTGAAAATAATGTGCGGAATATAACATCGCTGAAAATAATGTGCGGAATTAATCATCGCAAACAATAAAATATGTAGTTTATCATAGTTTAGAATAATGTGCGGAATATATCATCGCAAATATAAAGAGCGGAATTAAACATCGCTTAAATTTCAATAAACTTATTGTTCATACGGGACTCTGCCACGCTTATCATGTATTCACACATCTTTTTTTTTATAAATCGTTTTTTGGTTAATTACAGTCGTGGAAACGAGAACGTAACACTTTCGTTTGTCAAAAACCGTTACGTTCTCGCTTTTTCGTTACGTTCTCGCTTCACTTTTTGCTCATTTTAGTCGACCGTTTCCCAAAAAGCGTTACGTTCTCGCTATTTCGTTACGTTCTCGCTCGTTACGTTCTCGCTTCCACGACTGTATTCAACTCTCTATACAGTATGTAAGACCAATAGCCATAATGGAATCCAGAATTATATACAAATTATATGAGTGAAAAAAAACCTTGGCTGTTTATCTCTCTTTTATACTAGTTGAATTAACTAGCGAAATCAGTTGTTTTTGACGACAATAAGACACAAAAATACAAAAACGTTTGCAAATGCTAATTGCAAGATAAAAAAATAATACAAATACTATTTAAGGTACACATTTTTCCTTCATAAACCTTCGATTGAAAATAATTCAATTTATATACCGTTACGCACGTTAATTTATCATATGAAGAAACAATTATGTATTCCTGTTTTTATCCGGCAATTATAAACATCACTAAATAATCTCCTAGACAAAAACTATCAGTTCTCCCTACAGCGCCCTTAAAAATTTGATTAAGTATGAAGATTGATGGTCTTCAACCAATCAAACCATTGCTCACAATGCCAAAAGGGGAGTTTTCGTTACTAGTGATATCCATAGTAACTTCACTCGTGGAAGAGATTTCACCTATGGTTCCTGGCCGGGAACACTTAAGGTTTCAAAAGACCGTACTATCCATCGGATGTGTTCGGAGTCTTCACTGATATTAAATAATAGACCAATATGCTAGTAGGATAACCTAGTGCGATAAAAAGCTCCCGTTTGTCTAGCATATCTAATAATTGCATATATTCTTAAATAGTATTTCATTATGGCAGATAAAAATGTTCATGTCCTTTTCATATTCCAACTTAAATAAATGTTCAAATCAACTTAATTCCACAAACATATTTAGTTGAATGACAGTTCTACTAAATAATGTCCGATATGTTATAATGTTTCAATCCAATACCTTACTTGTCGTTGAAAAGCATTGTTGGTACATTAGAAAAAATAGTGAGTTTTCGGTCGATAGATAAATTTTTAAAGTTAGAAATAGTAAAGAACAAATTCAACGTAGTAATCATAAGGCAATGCCCTGTTCGGCTGTATTTTGGACCGAGTTGAAAAAAAATCAACGAAAGTGTACAGTAAGATATCATAAGCTGAATTATATATAAAACTGATGCGAATGAGATATAATTGTTTTTGTTTTTTTTAGGAAATTATCACACGAAAAACAAACATGTAGCAAAACAATACAGTTGTTCTTGCTTGCGTAGAAAAATTGATTTATAAAGGTGAAATAATTTATGTAAAAATAAAAAACCAGGCCCTATGTAACATTAAAAAACATTTTGTCAAAAATTCCTGATTCACCAAAATAATAGACCACAACGATGTGTTTTACAGCCGATACCATGTATTTCCTTCAAGAAAATAAAATTGATTTATCCTCGAACCTTCAGAAATTTGTCCACTCGTTGTAATATTTCACAAAAATCCACTAAAGATCATATTGAGAATATTTAATCACATGCAACTTAATGAATTTTATCGGTTACATCGAACTGTTTATCAAACGGATTAAAAGTAAGACAAAAATGATTGCTTACTATTAAAAATTACTTAAGATTGTTTGTTATAATTTACCTTGGTAAGTTTAAAATTAAAATAAGTTAACTGAAATCTAATAAATCAAATTCAAATCATAGGGACAAAGTAAAGATAAATTTTGTGAGAAATAAATTTTGAAAATGAAAACCCTTATATATGTATTCATTCAGTACCCTGAAACCATTTTTGCTACTTGAATAGTAGGACTATGTATATACTACTGACAAAAGTACAACACATTTTTGTTTAATAAATTTTGAAGCTTGATTTGTATACTAGTAATAATAAATCATTTTTCAAATAAAAATGCCCTGCATTGCTAGTTTTTAATTTGAATGTATCTAATTACTGCGCATCAACATAAAGTGACTGTTTAATAGCTTAATTTGTTAGAAAGTGTTTTAAAAATCGCCAATGATTTTTTTGTACAGTATGATAAAAAAAATCACAAAAAAAATTTAGTTTTTACGAAAAACTAAAACATATAATAAAAATGCTTCTTTGTAATTAGTAGTCAGAAAAAAAAATGAAAAGATGCTAAAACAAATCTGGCCTAAAAAAAACTGTTTGGCACAAATAATGATACTAACTAATACTACTTAACTTATTTGTCAGAAAAAAAAAATACAAAAATAAAAATTTCAAAAATCAGCCCAAATTTAAGGTTTAAATAATTAGCTAAAGTTGCTTATTTCTGACATCAATAGCGCCGTCACCTTTTGTACTTTTTAAGATGACATAATCGATGTTTATATTCTATCATAAATAAAGTCAATGAGGATCAAAGAGTTAAGAAATATAATACACAACAATCGGAAAGGTAAAAATTAAAGATTTGGGACGTTTTAGTACTTTTTGGTCAAAAGGATCCTCAGAGGATTAATAGAAAAGTAATTTTTTATCTCTATTTATCGATATATGTGTGTAGTGGTTAAAAATATCTATATTAACATGTCAAATTGTTCAGCGTTATCGACTTAACTTTCATATTTTTTGATAAGATAAAAGCGTAGGGTCGTTAGCTTTCAAGTATTTTAACAAGAAATAAAACAGGTAAAATAGATTATTTTTTTAACAGATGATAGCGTATAAAATGAATACAAAAAATCGTTTTAGGAATTTAGTTTGACAGTTTCCTTTATCTTTAACACTTATTGATAATTTCCGGTCAACGGTAAAACAAATTCACAACTAAGTTCACAACTGTTTTGAAACATATCATTTTGTCGGAACGGTGTCGTATGAGTCTCAGATTAAAAAAAAATCAAAAATATGTCTCATACCAAAATTGGAGAGGATAAAATGACGCATGTTGATATATTTCAAATTTCATAATTTTGATCGGAATACCCGAATCATGTAATACATCGAAAAAAATGTCTCTGGAGGTGATAAAAAACTTAGACCGCCATTTAATACCGTTTGTGATAATGTTTGTCTGCAACTAAATTAGAATAAAAAAGTAAATGTTATAATCGAGCATTTTGCAGTGAATTTTGTAACATAAATACAAAAAATAAGTAAATCTAAGTGGAAATTAGACAAGTTGATAACATTAAAAATACTTAATAAAATGTTTTTTCTCTTTTTTTTCTTTTTCGGTACTTGTATTTTGCGCCGGACGCTCATCTGCCACCAGAAGATTCCACATCTTCATCCAAGATCGCCAAATGAGTTGTGGTGATTACACGGGCTCTCGTGATAATATAACAAAATACAAAATAATTCTTGCTAAATTTTATTCAAAATAAAAGTGAAATATAATTTTGTAAAAGGTACCGGGACCCTTGCTGGGTGGGTCCCGCAGCATAAGTAAGTAATAAAAAAAGAAGTGAAAAGTGTTCGCCAAAAATAAAGACCGACAATCAATGGTCTCATAAAAACAAGTCGGAGACCCCCAAACATGAAAACAACCTGTTTTCTAAAAATCTAAATTATTGCGTAATTTTTGCATGATACATCCTTCCCCTCCGTTAAAAATAAGAAATTTTCAAAAATTTAATGAATTTGGGATGGACGGGTATATAACTTTTAAGGGAGGAGGTGTACTAGAAAGAACAAGTCGCAGANCGAGGTGATTCCCACACCTATTCAAAAAAGAGAATTTATTAAGCAATTTTTCACTCAAATTGCACAGAGTTCTAATTATTTCCAACGAACGAGACTTGAAGGAGTCGCTATTTGTTTAAATGATCCAATTTTAAATGATCAAATATTTCACAAAAAAATAACAATTATTTGACCTTGGATACGGGCATTCTATGTAGCGCAATGGGAGCCCGTATTCAAAAAACATTAAAGTGCGTATTTTATTTAAATATTCTAGAATACTGTATAACCTGTAAAATGTTTTGTCTGTGTTTGTCAGTCGCAAAAAATCTTTGAAAATGGAGTAATTCCGAAATATCAGATAATAAATGAAATTATATATAATGAGTTTAGTTTAATTAAATGAGTTATTCATATGATAGGAAGCTCTGGATTACCTAGATACAGTATCGAGCTAGATTCTAAGGAATAAATAATACCGTATAATTAAAAACAAGAGTTCATGAATATTCTTGAAAATTACAAAAAAAAACTTAATGGATTTTCATTATGATATTATGACTCATATGATATAAGCAGTATTCCCAAGGAATTCTCCGAAAATGAATGGTTTTCCGCTTAATAACTCGGGTAATTGGTTTCAATGTTTTAGATACGGTATAGTATCAGGTACAGTATACTATCAACATTATGTATCGACCAACCTAAATTATGTGCTGTGGATTACAGACTATAGCCTAAAGTCTTGGCCCAAGCTGAGTAAAATAAAATGATTATCTAAAAAAATCTATTATGGAATTTTAAGGGGACTTCTTGGCTATTATTTTGAAGGACCCTATATACATACCCATTGTTTAGAAGGACCTATGGAAAAAACAGTATCCTGGGCAATCTATATACAGCCCTTGCGCCCACAACGCAACGTTTTCACTTCCCAAAAAGCGTTGCGTTGTGGGCGCACCGATCACCAGATGCATTACAGGGATAGGCTCCCTTTCTCCCCTATTTTTTCGGATAGTCTGCAAAATTTTTGCCAATAATAACTCGTAAAACGCTAAAGACAAATAAAAATAAAATGATCTATCAAATTGCTGCCACTTTAAATTATAGTCCTCGTCCCCGAAACGTCCAAAACTTTTTCAAACAAAACCTGGACGTTTCGGGTACAGCAGACCTTTTATTGTTAAAAACCTTCATTATTACAATTTTTTATAAATATATTTGTTATATATATTTTTTTACAATTGTTTTCAATTGTTGTTCAACACAACACGCAGTGTAGCAAGAAAAGAATGTTTGCAAGTAGCAACATTAGAAGAGAAAACGTTTATAATTAGATCTCTAGAACTGACAACTAACTTGTTTTAAATCTTTTATTTGTTTACCGAATTCATTTTGTATTGAATAAATTATAATTTTTTTAATTTTTCTTTGAAATATATGAAGAGAAATTACATTGTGAAATTACATTGTGAAAAAATAGGCCAAAAACCGTTGCGTTGTGGGGCATTGCGTATCGTATTTTCTGCGTCTTATACAAATCTGGATTCCATTTGAGCGTCGTATCGCCGATACGGTATCGGGAATATGAGTTATCAAGGTTGATATATACTATATATTATATAGGGTATATAATATACCGTATATTATATAAGGTTGTTCATAAACCAGGTTTAAAAGTAAAAATATATAACTCATTAAGCCAAATTAATCATGTCCAGTTGACGTCGTATACATTTCCAATTTTTGTCAAATAAAATCAATAATAAAAACACAAACATGGTTCTAAAGTTTACAAATTAGAAATAGAAACATGTTTCTTTAATCTGGCTATGTGATTGGCCCGTCTCCTCCGCATGCCAAAGTGACAAGACGTTTATTGGCTCTCCTCACTTGTTGATGAAATTAGAAAACGGTTTTTGCCCCTGGAGTAAAGGGTATTATCACTTTTTTTGATTTTATTTATAAGCTATACCGTATAGCCTATACGGTATAGCCTATACCCGTGCATAAGAGTGGGTGTTTCTATAATTTGAAAAGTTGTTGTGTGTGATAAATTCCGTAACTTAATATGGCGTAACTTAACACCTATATTTTTAATCAAAGTAGGTGAAAGGATTTTTGTTTTAGATAATCATTTCATTTTGCTCAGCTTGGGGCCCATACTATAGGCTATAATCTGTAATCCACGGTACACAATTTAGGTTGGTCGATATGTGATCAATACACATTATGTTGATAGTATACTGTACCTGATACTCATACTATACCTTATCTAAAACATTGAAAACAATTTACCGAGTTAATAAGCGGAAAACCATTATTTTTCGTAGAATTTCTTGGTAATACTGCTTCTGTATATGAGCTATAATATGATATCGAAAATCCATTAATTTTTATAGAGTTTCGTGTAATTTTCAAGAATATTCATGAAAATTCTTGTTTTTTATTAAGACGGTATACCGTATACAGTTCCAACCCCAAATAAGTTACGCGCAAATAGGTTACAAAATGACGTAATTACCCAAAAAAAGTTACGCTTTTTCCTCCAAGTCTAATTACCCAAATAAGTTACAACTTTTTAAATGATATGAAGGCGCTTACTCGTCGCTTACTCGTTATTTTTTCTCATCTTTTTTTCCCGACAAAAATATCGTAATATGTAGTCCAACCATACTCGTAATTACACAGAAAATTATCCCGACCTTCTTGATGTGCATATTGCGTTTCCGTTTTCTGTTTTTGCTTAATTGGTTTATCCGACAAGGATTTTCAGATTCAAACAGTACATTTTGGGTCGGAACCAAAATTTACAACACTGTGACAGAGAGTTCGATATACTATTTCCGAAAAATGGAGATAAAGGATTTTATGGAAATCATTTATGATTAACATTTTAAGAGATAAAAAAAATAACAGTTACATATAATAACAGTAATAAGTAGGGGCGCATCGTGGAAATTCACGGAAAATTGACCTATCAGACTTTTCTCGGAAATGGGTCCCTTCTAGGGTGAAAAAATGTTCCGCATCTGATGCGACTAATAAAAAATTCATCGGACACTCATTATTCCGATAAATGCCGGAAATGCTGTTTTTTACCGGTAATTTGGCTATAAAGTTCTGGTTATAAGTTTTTTTATACGAATATAAAAAACCTGTAGTCTATTAATTTTGTTTTTTTTTCAAGAAAACTTGAAACTGGATCTTGAGGCATTTGAGATCGAGTACGAGTGAAATTGGGAGGCTCCCTCTTGATATATACTAGTACATACTGTACTACTAAAAAGCCGAGTTTCAAGGCTTAAAAAGCCAATTACCCAAATAAGTTACGATTTTTTTCAGACAGAAGTTGTAACTTATTTTGGCTGGGGACTGTAGTTAGAAAAATTCTACATATAGTAGGTATATAGTAGGTTTATGATAAACTTATTGAAACCGACCGAAAATGGCGAAAATGAAAGTGCAAAAGAATCAAAAACGTCCGTATTTATAATAAACAGTTCTTCCTAAGGATTATGTAACATAATTTATGTTTCCTTACTAAGGACTATCTTTCAGGCATTTATTTTGTTCGAACTTACATTTTGTTCTAACACCTTTTTGTTCGAAGTTGGGTTTCCGAAGATCAAGGCTGATAAGCATGCGATGTCAACTTCGACATCTGACGTCTTGTCTGTTCGAAGTTCGGGTTTGTTCGAACTTATGCTTGTTCAAAGTCCATGTTCGAAGTTCGGGTTGTGTTCGAAGTCCATGTTCTGAGTTCTGTTTGGTTCAAACTTCGGTAATTTTTGAAGGTCTGTTTTGTTCGAATTTATGCCTATTCAAAGCCCATATTCTAAGTTCGTTTTTATCAACGTTCCGGTTCGAAATCAATGTTCGAACTACGGTTTTGTTCGAACTTCGGTTTTGTTCGAAGTCCTGTGTGCTCATCTTAAGTTATAACACGCGGTACGATATACATAATATATGAATTATTTTTGAATTTACTTGAACATTCGTTTTGATAAAGATAAGGATTTCCCACACGTCGCCCCAGAAAATTGCTATACCTACGGTAATATTTTCATACTGAGTATAATTACGCCAATAAATAAGTGTATATATGTAACATGGCATAAGAAATAATAATTTAATAGTTTGCCATATGAATCATATGGCAAACTATCCCAACGATACAATGACGTAAACTTAATAGAATATCGACTATACTCATCTTTGATAACATATTCAGAATCAAAATGGACTCATATTTAAAAGGTTTATATGATATTTGACATTTTACGGCAGATGAGTTGCACGCCCATATACAGGTTTAAAACTCTTAGAGAGAAAAAAATAAAGGATGCCGACCTCAGAAAATCGAAAAAAACTGACATGGCCGTTGTACTCAGAATCAAACAGTAGGTATAGGGGCCAAGGTCAGTTTTGCGCCAAGTTCGACGTTTCACGTGATAAATGAGTCATAAAGGAGAACATTCAGGATAATTCCATGTTGTTTTGGCACTATTTAATATATTAATCAATATTACCAATGAGTAAAAACCGATTAGTCATCTGGCATGATAAGTTCGACTAAATAGCTTAAGCGCTGCTATTTGCCATTCAGTGATTAGAATATCTGATAACAGGCACACGTAAAATACACCACCTACCTACGTAAGTTAACAAAACTTTTGGAAAAAAGGTGTTATCTCTCGAGAATTTTGTTAACTTACGTGCATTTTGCTAACTTAGATGGGTAGTACGTAGGCGGAACTTCCGCCGCGGAAGTGCTGAAAAACTTTTGAAAAACTATTAACTTACGTGAATTTAGGCTTTTTTTTGTGAAAAATCGGACTGCACTCGATTGTCTTTTTAAATCTTAAAATTGTCTTTTTTTAAATCTTAAAATTGCCTTTTTTTAAATCTTAAAATTGTCTTTTTAAATCTTAAAATCGCTATACGATATAGCCTATATCTCACGTTCCTATGTAGGGATTTGACTGATTTTCTTTCATTTCGGTCACTAGAAAACCGGAAAAACCGGAAATTGAGAATCTGATTGTCATACCTAAGACAAATATTGGCATAATTCATTGGGCCATGAATCATGTTGTAAGCTATAAATTATAGCCTATAAATTATAGGCTATAATGAACAACATGAAGGTATATCTTATAATTTCAAAGTCTTTAAGTTCTGTAACTATAAATAAATTTATTATATATCATTCTTAGCTAGTGATGCATATCGAACGAAATTAATGTCTGTCTGAAAGACATAAAGCTTGGAGAGATAAAAAAAATATTACGCGCTTTTAAAAAGCTTTGAAACCAGTGTTCGAAATATCGACCATCCAGGTCCGATGGTCGATGATTTCCACGACAAGTTTTACATTTTCCCCCGATGATCGGTGGGCGGTAGTCGGATGGTCGACCATCTACCGCCATCCGCATCTGACCTGCGACCATCTACCGCCCATCTACATCCCAAAATATCGAGGTTTTCGAACACTGCTTGCAACTGTATATCAAAGTAATATACACCGCCTGTGCGGTTATGCGGTAGGTT
This sequence comes from Oikopleura albicans, assembly GCA_004367875.1. Lineage (NCBI taxonomy): Eukaryota > Metazoa > Chordata > Appendicularia > Copelata > Oikopleuridae > Oikopleura > Oikopleura albicans. The sequence goes on from SCLG01000027.1 coordinate 43,030, forward strand.
TCACGAAAAAAACTTACCGGATAACTGCGCAGGGCGTAGGCAGACTAAGGGGAAAAGACGCAAAAAAAAACCTGCCGGATAAGTGCGCAGGCAAAAAGCAACAAAAATCAAAAAAAGACATAATTTATATTTAAAATTTTCATGTTAAAAAACTGACTTGCCAAATAACGGTCAAAATGACAGACCTTATAGCCGCCACTCCTCTACCACGAGCAATGTCTTTCCATGTACATATCTGTCTCGCTAGATCTCGGTGTGCACGTAAATTCTGCGAAATTCACAGAAAACACAAACAATACTGACTGTACACATAGCATAAGAAGTACATGGGTTGTTTTATGGTTTTTAGGATTTTGCGCAAATAATTGTATAATACCTTGAATTTTTTTTTGAAACATAAAATTGATTATTAAATATAATCATCTGATAAAAATCGAAGACCTTTTTAGATTTCAACTAAAAAAACATAAAAGAAATATTTCATAGTAAAAAAACGGAGATATTTTTGGAACAAACAGGCGCATACAGTATAGATCACGATGATTTTATATTAAGAGTGGGAAACACCCTGTTTTCTCAAAAAAAGTGTGATCGGAAGTTAGTGTTTGTCGGACCATCTTATGAAACAAAATAAAACCATAGCTCAACACATGCCCCCACAGCGCTCCTTCTTAGATCAAAAATAAATTTTAAAAATGGTCCTAGTTTTAGACGGTTTAATTTAATAATTTTTCACAAAAAACGTTCGAACGAGAACGTTTTTCTACCGTGGATTTCTCGATTGGATCTTTTGATTTGATCGGTACTAATTTCAACTTGTTGTCGCTTTTTTTGCTGAGTCTTTCTGGTATTCGTCCCCATCGCTGGCCAATGAGCGCGTAAATCGAGGTTAGATTCGTGCATTAAAAAAACGAAAAAAAAA
>SCLG01000027.1:44086-89053 GCA_004367875.1 Oikopleura albicans
TTTTTTTTTCGTTTTTTTAATGCACGAATCTAACCTCGATTTACGCGCTCATTGGCCAGCGACGGGGACCAATCCCAGGAAAGACTCAGCAAAAAAAGCGACAACAAGTTGAAATTAGTACCGATCAAATCAAAAGATCCAATTGAGAAATCCACGGTATACACAGGTTAAGTACTTAACCGTCCACTAAAATTTTTTCAAAACTGGACGGTTAAGCCGGTTCCGGACGGTTAAGCCGGTAGGGCGTAGGTTGATTTTTTGGGGAAATTAAAAAAAACCAAGTGGACGGTTAAGCAAAAATAGGGTGGACGGTTAAGCAAAAATAGCCATTTTTATATAAAAACTTGATCTCCTATAACACGTGACTCTTTTCTATGACTGTTATTTCTTACTATTTTACACTTTTTTACTCAATTGACCATTGAAAAAGTTTTAATATTGCTATATGACATCAATTTTTGAGAAACAAAGAGAAAAATTTCAAAATAATTTACTAAAAAACGGACGGTTAAGCCAAACTGGACGGTTAAGCCGGTAGGGCGTAGGCGTTAGCTCTGAAAAAAAATTAGCTGAAAAGTGGACGGTTAAGCCGGTTCCGGACGGTTAAGTAATGGACGGTTAAGTACTTAACCTGTGTAGAGGAAACATCGGGGGGTTTTTTTCTTAACTAAAATTTTTCTTCAAAATCCATTAACATTAAGATAATGTTATTGGTAGGGTGTTTCCCACTATTTAATAATAAATGTTCAGATTATCGTCCTTCGAAAATATTTGCAGATTTTGGTGGTACACTGTGAGTCAGTGTCTGTGACGCAAGGTAGGAAATGGGAACGGGAATGGGAATTTTTGCGCGAGAAAAGGTGGGATTGGGGTTTGCACGGGCACGGGAGGGAGCGGGAACGAAAAAGCTTTCCCATTTCCTGCCCTGCTGTGACGTACTAAACGTGAATTTCACAACCTATTCTTCATAACAAATTATGTTGAATGGACTCAGTTAACTTGAATGTTTATGAACAACACTACAATTATATTTATAAAAACGCCACGCGTTGGATAGTTCCTGTGACTGACTAATTATTGCCGCTAATCCTTTTGATATAGTTGCCCCTATAATTAAATGCCATTGTATGAACAACCATCCATGAAGTTAAATTCTCAATGGATTTCTGATCTTTTGAATAATCAAAAAGAATAGATTCTCAGGGTAGCTTATTGAACCTCATGAATATCCTGTCAAGCTAAAACGGCCGGCAACATGTCCTTTGAAACATTCTGCTTGGACTAAACTACAAATTGTTGAAAAATATACATATTTACCTACAGATGTGGAAACCTAAACGTATCATTTCAAATAATACGAATGAAATTGATAATATAACTACATGTAATGATTTTGAATAAAACCTATAAAATACCGCGTTTTCATGTTGTCCTGGTATTTCTTTAATTTGATTACAGGGGGTGGTTATAAAGTCAATGTCCAAAAAACTGACTTGACCTTAAATGCATTTAAAAAAAACTGACTTGATCTTATAACAGCACAAATGGCTGACCTAATAACCAAACCCCTGTTAATTTATTTAGGATACTTTAATTCAAGCTCTTAGTTTCTCCCATTTAATTGGACCAATAAGTCCAAAAGTTCAATTACGGGTTAAAAAAGACATGGAACCTGAAGTAGTACCAAATTTTACAGTCTCTTATATAAAAAGACTGTAGAATTTATTACATGTAGTTAAAATAATTTCGAGTTAAGGAAAATATCTGCTACTTTTAGGCTTCTACAACAGTATATACAAGAAAGCATAAAACATTTTTTAACAACGAATTGCAATGGGTGAAAAATTGTCTGTTTTTCAAATCATCCTCGTCATTTTTACTAACTTACCCAAAAGTAATTACTTATTTGAATCGTTCAGGCGGACAAAAAAACTCTATGTTATGACTCATAACTTATGACCTAGCCCTAAGAAGCATAACGATGGGTGTGTTTTTTCTTTGAAAAAGTTAGTAGATCTTTTTGAGATCTTCAGCCGCGACGAGGCTTATCGTACGAGCAACTCGTGTAGCTCCCAATCTTTTTCTATTATAAAAAAACTCGAAGTTAATTTATTCGTGTCAAGAGTAATAATCGATAAAAATCGTTGAGTTTGACTCGACCTTATAACCATTCAAAAAGTTTAAAATATATGACTTAACATAAAAAACAGTGACAACCGGGCGAAAGCCAGGGCCATAGTAAACAAAAAAAACAGAAATTTTATTGGAAAAAGGGCTAAAGCTCAAATGACCTTAGTGCATCAAAAAATGTGAAAATTAATTTTTCTATAAAACAAAATATATAAAAAAAATGACCAGCTGAATAAAGAATGTCAGACCTTATAATCAACGCCCCCTATATTAAAGCATAAACGTTCTTTCTAGAGTTTACCCCCAAACAGAATTATCTTCATAATTTCATATTTATTTCAATTCAGTTTCGTGTGATGCGTTTTGCAAGCAGAATTTCAAATTTATATCACGTGATCAATTTGTGGACGAACATATTTGCAAAAGGTTCAATTTGCATCAGTTGCTAAATCAAAAGGTTTTTAAGCGCGGCTAATGTAGCTCAAAAAGAAACTCATTATAAATAATTTAATTTAAAATTTTGTGTCACAAAATTATTGTTATTTTCGTGTAACCAATGGTGTAACTGAGCAACCCACGAAGCCAAAACAGCACGATAACTGACTAAAAGCTCTACATACGATTAACAAATCTATACAAATCCCTTTAGTTTTTTTTTATATTTATCGCTTCTCCCAGAACGCGTCAACATTTTTTGATATTATTCTCCATCTAAAATATTTGAACAATTTTGTCGAGGTTCTCATACACCCCCTGCGCTGTTATCTTGCAACTATCGCATGAAAAAAATCTGCAAGATAACGGAACGAACGGGGACATCTGCAAGATAACAGCGCAGGGCTTAACACATAAAGATAGGGATTCCTGGAAAATTGGCCAAAAAACATGTGCAAGATAACGGGTGACAAGATCACAGCGCAGGAGGTGTATTTATAATTTAAGGCTTTGCCAAACAACGTACAGTCTATCCGCATACAACGGAACAGTGCGCCGAGAATCGCCAATAAATCAGATAAATACAAGTAAACTCAGTTATAGGAAGTACGCCAAACACTCACAGCGTGCTGCAGCGAGGTCATAAATTTCTCCAGCAAATAAACCCACGGTGGCAAAGTACTAGACTTTATAAACTAGCATCAATTTGGGACTAGCTAATTTAACATGTCCATAAACTATGGACCATAGTTTAAAAGCAGGTGTAAATTCGATACTGTACACATTCTTCAAGATGAAAGAAACCGATTGTGAATAAATTATCCCGGACAAACCCGTAATTACACTATACTGTATAGTGTATCCATTATTTAGCTATTATCGATAGCCTATCGGTAATTTAGCCAAGATCTAGCAAGATCTTTCATACAACAACAGAGTAATTTCAGTAAGTTCAGTAAGGTAATATAAATCCGGTAGATTGGTATCTCTAAATTATATATATATATATATTATATCGATGATTACTAGGGTACTCATAGCACCGACACAAAATGTAACAACTTCTCAAGGAAACACATTGAACTGTCAGTGTTCAGTTGTTATATGGTTTTAATCATAGACTGGCTAAGCGGTTTTATTTTTAGATCTATTATGAATAAGACGTTTGCGAATTTATGTACGTCACATATTATAAAACATATTATCGAAAATGTCATACATGTCAAGACACGGAAACTTCATATATATAACATGTATTTTACGCATTTGGTAAAGAGTCTAAAGACATAATATGTATATCTAACGTGTTTTACAAAAATAACTACATGTAAACATAACACTGTACTTTAGACTCTAATTAAGAATTGTTTCTATTTTTTGTTGTATGACGTCTAAAATTTCAATATATGCAGATTATGTATGTCATTTAAAATACAATGTTACAAAATACATGTATGTTTACATATGTTATTTTTGTAAAACACGTTAAATACATATTATCTCTTCAGACTCTTTACCAAATGCGTAATTTACCAAATGCGTAATTAACCAAATGCGTAGTTTACCAAATGCGTAAAATACATGTTATAAATTTTCTGTGTCTTTACATGTATGACCTTTTCGATAATAGGTTTTATAATATGTGACGTAGATAAATTTGTAAACGTCATAATTCATAATAGACCTAACAATGAAACCGCTTAGCCAGTCTTCAATTTTCCAATTTGTTATTAAACCTTTAGGTACAAAATACGAAAGATTGTCCACGCAGGAAATTCTTGGACCAATGGTCGCAATCACACGGAAGTAATACTCAATTATATTCGCCATGCATGAAGCGGCTGTGCCGTACGGTTTAAAATATTATTATTTTAATTAATATGGCGAGAACAAATCAGATTTTATAAAAAAAGACATGTTTTTTGGGAAAAAGTGTATAAATACACGATTTCTTGGGGAAAAATACCATAAGAAATTTTCTTAGTTTCATAAATATTTTAGGTTTGTCGCAGCAAGGATCCTAAATGTTTTCGGTGTGACTCCAACCACGTCCGTCCCATTTTCAGAAAATCGCATGAAGGTCTATTTAAGATTAACGTTAACAAATTGAACCGTCGGCGATCTATCGTCTAGTAGATCTCATACAGAGGGGTGATGATAAAATCTACCGGGTAGATTCTACCCTCTGTATAAATTTCTTGTAGACAAATTGAGATAAGTTTCCTGTATAAATTCCCCTGAAGATAAGATCTACCGGGTAGATTCTACCGGTCATGAACAAAAATTTGTCAACGAATTCAAGAATAACGACATTAATACTGGCCTGATTAAGGACCGTACATACTCTTTGTTTACAAAATAATTTTCTATATTTTAAAGGTCGAGTGACATTGTTAGTACTTCTTAAAGTTACCCGATCCTTGATAGAATCGGAAAACCAAAGCAATATGTCGATACATACATCACCCCATACGTTAACGCAACGGAATTGCCCCCCAAAAAAGCGTTGCGTTAACGTAAGGTGTGTTCTGTGGACGCTAGGTCAGTTAAAAACTCATTAAAACCCGTATGGGGATCGACCATAAAAAGTTAGTACCTTTAACGTGTTCCTGAGATTCAACTGAGTGTAGTCGTAAAATTCCATCACCTGAATTTGCTGGAATATACCATTTACTGTTACCTAATTTTTAAACCGTTGCGTTAAGAGGAGAAAAGTTGGGAGCAAAAAAAGCGTTGCGTTAACGTATAACCGTTGCGTTAACGTATGGCCCCCGGTATGGGGTGGTGTAATAGAGGACTCTTCGGTTTTGTGTGAAGTTTGTAAACAAATGGTATTTACGGTCCTTAAGATTCAAGACTCTTGTTCTCCAAAGTTTAAATCATTCGACACTCATATTATCAAAAACGCATGCTTTGAAATGACATCCACAAATAATGGTGCAATAAAACCACAAGCCTGTATGACTCCAAAAGAACTGACCTATGAACTCTGCAAGATAGTTCCTTTCTATGATACGACAGGTAATATAATTACAGGGAGGTCTGGTTATAAGGTCAAGCCCAAAAAACTGACTTGACCTTATAACCATCTGAATTTTTTTTTCCACAATAATACCTTAGTGCTGAGAAAAAGTTCAAACAGACATGATTTCTATAGAGTTGACCGTGGTGCAAGAAAAAACTGACTTGACCTTATAACGGCCACATCTTGTGACTTTATAACCAGCCCCCTGTACTACAGGGCCTTTAGTAAAAAATTAACGAAATGTATTGTACTCTGGACTTGTAAACATTAAAATGAAGCTTATCAAAATTAAGTATTATGGCTCATAATTCATCGGCCATAATTTATAACGTATGGCATAATTTATGCATGCGGAAAATATATAAAATGATTCATTATAAAATTTAGACTTTACCAAGATTCGTCAACTGAAAATCGATCGAATCAATTTTAGCTGCTGTACCGACAAGATAAACTCCGACAATCATCTTCAATGTAATTCTAAAGTTGCAGAAAATCGCATTCGATTACCACTTCTTGTACGAGATCAAAATGGGAAGCCCGTGTATAAAGAAATTTCCATTAATTTAAAATCTGTCTGTTGCGCTACATTTTCGTAATTACTCATTACTAATTAGGTGCCATTTAATCAGTAATATTAACTTAAGTTATATTAACTTAAGTGTTAAAAACAAAAACACACTCACTATAAATAAATGTCGTTCAACTGTTAACAAAAAACGGAACAATTTTAGAATATGGAAAGTACGTTGACCACTGTTTTTGACTCACAAAAAAAAAACTATACAAAAAAAACAAGTTTTACATCAGATTTTTTTTTCAAAAATGCACAGCGGACCTTATAAATTATAACGGAAACCACACACAAATTTTCGGAAAAGCACGAAGTTTAGTCTGAAATCTTCGTAAAAACAGCAAGTAATTAAATATTTATAAAATTAATTCAATGCTCGGAAACGCATTAAAATCACTTAGGAATAGCAATTCGTTATGGGAGCAAGGCGCGAGTTCCGACTCATTAAAGATAGAAATGATTAAATATTTAGATAAAAGGAGACCTATCTTGTTTCAAGTTTGTCGCCTGCTATCCGCCCTTAGGGCATGAGAAGGACAAATGCCCGGCCATGTTGCCCCTGTTGACGCACTGATGTATGAATCGAGTAAATAATGTTTGGTATTATCCGACGGTTTTATCACGAGAAATCTCGGCGAAATATCTCGGCGCGCCGATTCAGCAAATTTATCATGGCCGGACCTTAATGTGAAAAAGTACAGTTTTATTCAGTAAAGAGAAATTGTTGTCGTAAAGAGACACAAAAGGCAGAGATCAACACTTGAACAAAAACTCCCCAAAACAAAATTATAAAAAAAAGTTTTACAAACTAAACTAAAATCATATAATTATATTATATTACATAAATATGGTATCAATATGGTTGAAGATAAATCAACTAAATCTAAAATACACACATGTACGGGCAAATATATTACAGATGGGTTGGTTTTAACTTATAAGGAAAAAAGACCATAAGACCTAATAACCATCTGAGGACAATCCAAAAAAAAAAACGTGAAAGACATGATTTTAAAGATTTTCCCAAAAAGTATGCTACTCAAAAAAAAAACTGACTTGACCTTAGTGCCTGAAACAACTGACTAGACCTTGGTGCAAAAAAAAACTGACTTGACCTTATAACGGCCCACATGGCTGACCTTATAACCAACCCCCCTGTAGACCTTTAAGTCTAATAGATTAGTCTGTTATAGTTATAGTCTATAAGTTATAGATTAGTCTGTTTAAGTTTTGATTAAGTTTAATATGGCAACGCATATACATGTAATAGTAAAAGCTGTCTACTAGACAGACCGATATGTATGCGTACAGGTCTTAATATTTCCGGTGAAATAATATATTTTAGAGAGAGATAGAGAAGAATTGCTTAACCAAGCGACTCCATTAAGGGATGTTTTTAACAATTTTTTATTTTAATTGCTGGCAATTAAGTATCTTAGAAAGTAATTAGCTTGAATTTTGATCGCAGTACATAATTTTCTCGATGGATATCTCAAACAAACGTCATACTATTTTTTGTCAGTCACAGTTCCTAAACTCATGAGCTCATGGGAGTCAAGGTTTTTCAATTTGGGGCATATAATATTCCGCATAAACGTTGCTGTAAACCTCTTATGCGGTCTAATTCTATACGTGAAAAAATGTGAAAGGTGTGCTTATGAACTAATAGTTTCCATGTTTTGGCCCGTTGGTATTAGTTAAACCCTGTCACATGGCAAATAAATAATTCGTTTGATATCTAATAATGACGGTATTGGTGATTTACAATATGAGTGGCTTTTTTGGTTACAAGTCTTTACGATTCATAAAAGTTTTATGATAGGACGATGTTTTCCGGGAGAAAACCAGATGTTTGTCATAATATCGACCTTATCACGTTTACATTTTGTCATATTATACAATATACAATATGTATACTGGTTTTTGGCGGTTACACGGCGCTCTAAAACCAAGTTTCATTTAAAAATAACGCTTTTTACAAATTAAATTTCATATCCTGAAAGGAACGAAGTAAGAACTAAGATAATTTAATTAATTTTTCCAGAAAAATAGGAAAATATTTTATAGATGATTTTTGTGAAAAAAAGTTTCATAAGTTTGATCTCTATGGGGCAGTCCAAAAGTGCAGTTTTATTATTATGCTAAAGAGAATTCCGGGTGCGTGGATATCGTCACACATGCAGCGTAAATTCATTACTATTTGTCTTAGTCTTTGTGCCTCAGTCTTGGTATTTATTTGTTTAGTACCACTGGAGAAAAATTTCGAGATCAAAAATTATCATTACCAAGGGAAAGTTCGATCCATAAAGTATTAGTAATACTGTATTACTTAACTTAAAGTTCATATTACGGCATGGGCCATGCCGCATGGCTATATGATATAGACTATATCATTCTTGAAAAAAACTAGTGAAACGTGTGAGTTTTAAGCTATGTAACTCGTAGCTAAATATTCCCACACTGGGAAAATGAAAGTAAATATAGATCATTAAATTGACTCGTAAAGCAATAAATACGTCAGACCAGAAGACACAATTATAACTTGGTAATTTGTAACCTACACAAAAATCAGAAAAGGAAACAGGTTGCTTATAAAATTATGACCAAAAATGTTATTCCATTATTTTTGAAATATATTATTAGGATGAATACATGCGTCTGATCTACTGGGTATGCGCATCTTTACATTATCTGTTTGTTACCTGTCGCTAAAAGTAAGGACCTTTTGGTGCTTTACCTAACAATACATGATTATACAGTGAGTTTTCAAACTGGATTTCAGATCAGTTTTTAGACGGTGGCCCAATAAATAACTCTATATAATCGTATTTTGGTAGGTCCGTAATATTAAGAAAGAACTTTCGGTTTAGAAAATAAACATGCATATCCGCATGCATCTAACCGCGCACTGTTTTACCAATCGCAAGCCGAGGATACACTGGTACGATCATATGACATCCAAGGGACCCACTTTCTTAACCACACCAGTCATCCGGCAGCAACGGACGCCGAGTGTGAAGAGGATCCGCCAGATCGTGACCGACGAAAACTTCTCCCGAATGTCATTGGCTTAGGCGCCAAAAAGTGTGGTACAACGGCTTTGTATTATTACATGAAAGCACATCCAAAAGTCAAAGTGCCGCCCGATCACGAAGAACTCGCATTTTTCGATCGTCATTGGGATAATGGGATTGACTGGTATCTTGACCGACTGCCAATGGTGGCCGATGATGAAATTGTTTTTGAAAAAACACCGAAATACTTTGTTTATCCCGATGCCCTTGAGCGAATAGCTGCAACGATACCCGGTAAACTTACTTGACTGGTTTCTGATCTCATCCGTTTCGAACTCTGAGTTATATGACATATGAAAAAATAATTAACTTTTCCACCTAGTGGTTCTTACTTGTTCAAGTTAAGACGGTCCTTACTCCTGCGATCGAGTGTAAATATTAATAAGCAACCAATTGATACAAATTGAATCAAGTCGGACGGATATAACTGTGCAAAAATAATCCACTTTCACACGTTTTACGATAAAAAGTCAGCCTAAAGTTTCAGTATTATGAGGAGATCGAAAAAATAAAATAATGGTTATAGCTTTAGTTACTTATATTTTTAATTATGGTTCGAAAAGCTCGAATTTGAAATATATTTTTCGACTTTTAACCATACTATTTTAGCCACAAAATTTATACTTGTGTTATGTAATCCGATTGACCGAGCATATTCCGACTTCAACCACAAAATGCGTAAATCTACGAAATTTCAAAAACTAATGAAAGAAGAAGAAATTCAAAACTTTGACGACTTTGTTATGCGATACTCACCAAAGTTAAGAACAATGAAAGAAAAACGATTGGAGACCTTACTGGAGGAAGGCATTTATCAAGAAGGAAAACATTGGTATTCGACTTTTACGGGTAAATACTATGGTGCATATCCTTATTTTCCTGAAATACCAACCAATTAAATTAAAAACGGTTTTCAACGCTTAAACTGAGACACTGTCGCGCTCGAATTAGCGGTGTTGTAGATAATAATTACAATAAATACAGGGTTGGACGTTTTCGGAACACTGGTATAAGGTCTTAAGAAAAAAGAAGCCAAAAAAAGCGTAAAAACATGATTCTATAGATTTTTTCCAAAAAATCATGCCTTTGATTTGACGTTTGTTTTAAAAAAGAGCATAAGATTATTCTAATTTGACTTCTTTAAGTATGGACTTTAATAATTAGTTGATATCAACTAATCTTGTAGAGATCCATATGGATCTCCATTTTAATCGTCAGATTAGAATAAAAGGGCGTATTTAATACGCTCGGGCGGGTGGGCCCAAAAAATAAAAATTTATAATTATAATTTTTCTAGATTTTTTGTGAAATGTGTCTGTGCTCTAGCCAATTTATTTCTCGTCTGCGTGATAATTTTTTCTTTTCTTCTTTTCTTTTAAGAGTAATCTAGAGAATTCACGCGATATATCATTTTTCAATCATTTATCGCGTTTATTCCTTTTAACTCTTATCATCAGACGAAACTTAAATTGGCTATCACTTTAACCCCTAGAGTGTACGTCCAAAACTTATTCTAATTTGACTTCTTTAAGTATGGACTTTAATAATTAGTTGATATCAACTAATCTTATATTCTCTTAGAATATCCTATTATATATAGTTAGGCATCCGGTTGGATACCTTTCTCCTGCATCTTAATAGGGGTTGCCTGCATATATAATAGCCTATAATTATGAGTCTTATTTGTAGTTTTAACCTGTGGTTTTCTTTTTATTTTTAATTTTAGTTTTTAGTGGAGCATTTTACAGTAACATTCGGTTAATTTCACGGGTAGCTTCTTCAACCAGTCGTGACTGTGATGCCACATCTCGTATGACAATCATTCGGAAGCGTTCCACATACGAGTTGACCCATGGGTATTCCGCTATTTCGCTCCAATGTTTTCCACCCTCTCGGTTCTGTAAGGCTTCGATGCCTTGATTGGTGCGCCGAGTCACGAAAACATCTGTTTGTGCCGGGATGATGGCCGTGTATTGACCATCATACGATGGTAACCAATCGGTTTTTACGACTACGATGGGTGCCGGGTGCGTACTCCACATCTCGTCCGCCACTTTGCGTTGAGCATCCCGATATTCCTGCCACACTGTGTTTTGCCACATTCGCATCATAGTCTCAACTATTTTTAAAAGTTTTTTAACCAATAGGTTTTTCTTTTCTTTAGGGCCTAACATGAGTTTCTTAACCTGTGCGAATGTGACAAATTGAAACACAGATGTGTTAGGCACATCTTGGATGATCTTTGCAATTTCATCGATCACGTCTTGGCTCTCCCGCACATTTCGCTGCAACTCCGGTTCCGAATTTAATAACGACTTAAAGTAAGTATTCTGGCACATTAGCAGTAGTACCGGTTCTAGTCTTTTTATTACCTTCATAACCGGTAATTGTTCGCTGAAGTTTGGTGCTTGAATCTCTTTAGCCATTAATAATAATGACTGGAGAGATTTAAACACCAAATCCATTTCTGGATAAACGGTGTCAGCCAATTCGCGTCGGATGTACGGTATAACCTCAATAATATAATATTTATTGTGCTTTTTTCTGTTTACTTATTTGTTAATAAACCAATTATTTATACTTTCGGATATCGTGTGTTGTTAAGATAACTGGTGTTAAGATATTTGACAAAAGCTTACCTGTCCGGTTTTAATGTCGGCCGGCATTTGGAGTAAAACAATTACAACAATACGGTTCGGCGCAAACATTCTATTATTCAGACGGAAAAAGTTTTATAGTTTCAACAAATTTAACCTACGGTTTTTTTGATTATCATGTGCCTTACAGTGAACTTTAAAACTTATTTTGGCGGGAAAATTTTAAATACTAATTCTCGTTGATGGGGGGACCAGTCATGTCGGTTATGAACCATTTTTTGCCACCATCGATATGGATGTTTAACCTGATCTTCGAGATCAATTTCTTTGGCGGCTTTTCTTATTAACCTCAGAACTATCATAGTTGTGTGTACTCGTGTGCGTCGCGTTATATAGATCGCGACGCCTAACAATTTTCCCTTCAGCCAAGTTACCGGTGCCCGCATTCTTAATATAGATATTAATTGTTTGACCACTTTTGCTTCCCACGTCATGGGGCAGTTAAACAAGTAATACAATAATAAGTCTGCAGTATCCAAAAAGGCTTTCTTTTCCATTTTCTGAAATTTATATTTTTAAATTTTAGATATTTTAACCTTTGGTTTTTTATTTTAGCCCGGTATAAATTTAGCGGGTAACGAATTCGCGTAACTCTTTTAATGTCTTTTTACGATTTGTAATTTTGCGTGTCCTAAATCGAATGGTCAAGGGGGTTTGTATAGGGGTTGCATTATAGCCGTCATTAAAAATTTTTGCCGCTGCTCCGTTCTTGGTGGTCTCATTCATTGTACTACGATAATAAGCCGGCATCTCAGAGTTTATTTTCCAGCCTAATAAACTTTTCATTTCCGTTTCTTGGATGCCGGCTTCATAGCATCTTTTGAGGACCGAATTACGGCCCGAATGGGCCGCAATTTCTCCACCACCAAGTTCTTGAGTGCGCTTTTTCCAAATGCGGACTACGGTGGTAGTTGGGTTTTGTGTGTTTATATCAAAAACTTTGCCTACAAATTTTTTAGTACAATTCTGCCACCAGTTCAAAATAGATTCTAAGTTAATTGTACACTGATGCCCAACTACCGCTGTTCGTTGATCATTACGAGTAGATAACTTGTTGTTTTTTCCCGCTCGTATCGGGATACAAATAAACCTTAGGTTAGAATTATTTTCGTATTTAATATCCTCCCAAAAAATCTGGGTAATCTCGCCCGTACGTGCCCCCGTGACCATTGTGATAGCTAAAATAACCCCAGCCGCCATATAATTATACTTGTCGGCCTCTACTAATGAATTAAACAAGTATATAACTTGTGAAATTTCAACAGTCGGTGCCTTTTGTATGGTGATGAGCCTATTTTTCGCTATGCGTTCCGCTAATTCATTCGTTACTCGTTTCAATATAGACCGTCTAATTAGGGTGTACAGGCCAATTCGATCGAGCTCTCTTCCATATGCCAGTGACATAATGGTTACTTGTTGCGGTGAAAGATTGGTATTTTTCCGGCTTAACTCTTGTGCTCGGGTGGCACACCATAAACGAAACCACTGTTCGATCTCATGGTCGTTGAGGTCGAACAGTTTTTTGTTATCCGTACTTTCCCGTTTATTAATGAAAGCGCGGCATTGTTCAGTCATACGTGTCAAGTTAGTTGGGCGCACCATTCTATAATTTATCATAATTGAAATTAAATTCTATGTTTTGTGATTTATCGTTAAAAAAGATATAAAAAATATTGAAAATGTATGGTCTATGACAGTTTTTTATAATTAGTTTTGTGTATTTGGCAAAATGAGTTTTTTATAAATAGCGTTAAAATGATATGAAGATTTATGTAACCTCTGGTTAGTGTTTGTCCTAATAATTTTATCTAAGGATCAAAAAATTGCATGTTGTCCAAGTTAATTTTTTCGGCAATTTTATCTAAGTACTCCATGATTGAGTCTTCGTCTAACACATAAGATAACATGGTTAGTATCCGAAAAAATTTGTACTCAAAAGGGGGCTCTAAAGCTAACTCGACGGCTTTTTTGATTAAGCCTTTGGATCGTTTTCTAATAAATACCAACATTCGTCGGATTAAATCAGGTGATGCCATATCGCCTTTATCTACTAAATGTTGATATAAAAGGGATAACATGTCGTTAACGTCTTGTGGTATTTCAGTTCCGTTTAATTCGTGGGACAGTTCCATCTAAAATATTTTTTAATGAGTACTTAATCTGTAATAATAACCTTTGGTTTTAATATTCTTTTTTATATCCTACATGTTACCACCTGGTCTTTCCCCCCCGTGATTTGCCTCGGCCGCGTCCCCGCGTGTATTGCGGGGGCGGTGTTTGGTTAAATTGCGGGGTCGCATTTTGTTGGACATTTGTGTTACTAGGCCATTTAGTATGATTAGGTTGTGCTACATATACCACCTGTTGTCTATTATGCCAATTAGGTTTATGAAAATGTTTTCCTCTATATCCCCGTTGTCCTCGTTGTGACCCTCGCCAATTTTTTCTACCCCAACCTCTTGGTTTATTATGTTTCGAAAATTTTTTCCCAAATTTCATTTTCCCTTTTAAGCCTGATTTTCTAATTGTTTCTAGGGCCTCGTCTTTCTTAATTTTAAGGGTGGCTTGTTCGAGTGCCGGCGTGCGTTTTTCCCGCACTAACGTTTCTAAACGTTTTGGGGCACGCGCCGGCAATTCAAACTCATAACGTAATTGGTTCGTTTTAGATTGATTAATTATGCCTATTGCGGTTTCATTAAATAAATCCTTATATTCCTGACGTAGTAGTGGTGCGCAAATGTCCAACATTGCTTTTCGAGAAAGGCCTGAATCCCCCCACTTACGTAATTTATTGGTAACATGTAGGATATTTTCAAACATATCTGTGCCAAAATCAAAACAGCGAATATAACGGTCGAGAAACAGTAGCATTTTATCAAAGTCAGCTTTAATCATGGTCTGGGGTTCTGTCATCATATTGACAAACTCCCTTCCCATTTTTGCTTCATCTGGTTTATCATCCTGCTTAACGTTTTCAGGTGCCGCTGTAATGTGCTTCAACCATGTTTTTCGGGTGGGATGATATTCCAGATGGGGCATTCCGTCGGCTTTCCGTAGCTTATCCAGCTCTTTTCGTGACTAAATAATTATCCCTTTATAATTTTAATTTATTATTTTTTAACCGTAGGTTTGTTATTTTTATGATTTTTGTGACTTTGTAATTTAAGCTTATTGGGCGGTTAAAACATGTCGTGGTAATCATTCTATCTTAATTTTTGATTGGTCCATTATATACGGTGGGTGGCGCTGTTAATCAGCCAGCCGTTTAAGTTAAATCGGTTTATGACGAAAGCGCGCCTAGTGCCCTCTTACCTCTTTTTTCCGTTTTTCTATTTGAACCTTCCGGTCGTTCCATTTCAATCGTTTATTCATCTGGTCATCCGTGGCCTCTTTTACGGATTCGACCGTCCAGTTATTTTCGGCCGCTTTTTTCCGTAACTCTTCCTCAGCTTCGTCATAAACTGGCTCGGGTTCTGACTTTTTCTTTTCGAGTTGCTGCATGCGCACTAATGTGTCATTCAGCTCCTCTTCAAGATCCGTCTCTTCCTTTTCCCGTATTACCGCACGTTTCCAGTCTTTGCAATATTGGTGGAAATCCGCCAATTTTGCCTTATAACTTTCGCCGCCAGGGTGTTTATCCAGCTCTTCCTCCGCCTGTTCGGTGGTAATTTCGATTGTTCGAACTTGCGATGCCACTACCGCTGACAACCTACGGTTATTCATGTTGGTCTCTGCTTTGTCCAAATATGAAGTCTCGAAACTTTCGAGACCTTCACGGCGTCTTTCTTGTTCATACACGTCCATGTTTAAACCGTCTAAATTCAGATATTTTTCAATTAACGAAATTTTGTCATTAATGCAACCTATAGGTTATTTTTGTTTCTGAACTAATTTACAGGGTAGCCCAAATTTGTGCTGTCGCACGGGCAACTAAAGTTATCAACTCTTTTTGAGCCCGTTCGAGTCGCCAGATTCGAAATGTCATTGTTTGAACAAACATTCGTTTTTTCCGTAAACTAGACGTTCTAAACGCGAGAGTGGCGACCCTAGCGTGACTCATAAATTGCTTGACTTCGCGTAGAATCGGTTTCAATTGGTGTTCATCCAAATATTTCAGGATCGGGTTTTTGAGTATGGCATCAATCGTTTTAACCAGATACCTTCTGATACGTTGTGCCGCTACTTCTAAATATTTAAAAGACCGGTTAGTATTGTTTTTGAAATTATATTTGTATTAGTAGTCTTATATTTTGATTTTAAATTTTGAATAACCGAGCTTATTTGTGATTTTTTCGAAACATTTTATGTACCGGGATAGTTTAATTGTATGATTATTTTAAGTATTTCATAAAATTAAGTTTTACCTGTTCTATTAAGGCTGTTGTTTCCTTCATTTCGGGCGACTACTGACAACGCATTCATGCTGTTTTGTAAGGTCAAGTTGGTTGTCGTGGCCTTCATGACCATTCGCATACGGGCTCTTGGTGGAGCGCGTTCACAAAACTTTGCAATTTGTCGCGACCGGAATAATCCAGGGATCATTTGTGTCTCGTTTTTTAACCTCGGGTTTTGTGGTGTGTTATTCCGAAATCGCGTGTTACGGTTGCGGAGATTCGGCGGTCCGAATGAATGGGGGCCAATGTTTTGCCGGTTAACCGATTGTTGTCGATTATTCCTTGAAAAACGAGGGCCTTGGTGTCTGGGACAGTGGCGGTTCATAGTTCTAAATTCGACTAAATCACTTTTTTAATTATGTGTTTTTTAAGGTTCTAAGCGTTAAATAATGTTATCTCTGAAAAAATATGTTTCAATTTGGGATTTTTAATCCCCCCGGTGGCGCTAGCAAGTTATTGTATTTTCAACCTAAGGTTAATTTTGTCGGTGCGCAGCGCCGACTAGTGTCTGTTAATTGAACCAATCACAAACTAATTAATTTTATTGTATATTGACTATTTTATTGTTTTGTCTCGAAAATTAATGTATGATTATTTTTTGTCCCTAACAATGTTAAGAATTCTTTCTCATTAATTTGTGTATAACCTATCGGTTAATAAATGGTCTTTTTTGTTAAGTTCGCTGATTTAATATCTTCGTCGCATTTTGGTTGTTTAATCTCAAATTTCGTAACATTGCTTTAAATTTCCGTTTTTTCTTTTTAGTTAAAATGTACATAATATATTTATAAATAATAATTCTTCTAATTTTGTGTTTAGTGTTCAATTTTGCTAAAATTCTTTTCGCCCTGATCCTAGTTTGCATATTACGCGTATTTGGGATTAAACAACGGAAAATGAAATGTAAAAAAGGCCGATTATATTGTAGTGCTGGGTGATGGTTCCAATCTGTGGATTCCAGTAATTGGCGTACGACATTCATGTTCTGAAATATAATAACTTTTTAATATTAGTCGCTCCTATTTAACCGGTGGTTTTTTATTGTTATTCATTCGTGACAGTCTGGTATTTCAATCTTCAGGCCCTGTAGCTGTGTTTCTTTTATCATGACGGCAATTTCTTGTATGGCTTGTTGGCGGGTAAATCTGGGTCTTATTCTATGAGAAAATCGTACGGGTAAAATTGCTCTAAGTACGTCGGTTGAAAATTTTTCGAAGTTCTGGCAATATAACATGGCCAAATTGAGGGCGTCCATTCTAAATTACGTAATTTTATGGATTAGTGCGTAGGTGCCACATGCATCCGTATTTGGTCTATAGTATCCGAATTCCGTGAGCTTATTATTAGGGAGTAATGTGACTATTCTACCAAAATATTTTGTTAAATTTATTAACCTAAGGTTGCTGTCTGTCACCGCCCAAAGTGGCATGTTACGCCAAATATGAAAAATTAAGACCCAGCTCTTCTGTTTTGCATTTGCAATTAATTTTTTGGCAATAACGTCCCTTAATGGGTTTGGTGGAAACGCGTATATATTAAACTTGTTCCATTCTGTAAAATATAATGCGTTTAACCCCCACGCGCGGTCGTCAGGTGTTCTGGAAATAAATTTATTTGTTACTGCGTTATTCGCTTGTGCCAATAAGTCAAGTTCAAATTCAAAACCGCAGGTTTTTTGAAAAATTTTTAAGATGGTTTTATCAAATATTTCTTCATTCCAGTCTACCGCGCGTGAGGGTTCGTCGGCTAACTGGCTTTTAGTGTCGCACCATTGAATATCAGTGGTAATAGCGTTGGTAACCGCTAAAATATTTATATCTCGAATAATACAATTTAACGGCATGTTTTTGCACCCTGTTATAAATGACAGCTCGACGGCTTTATTGTCACAATAAAAGCGTAGGGCTTTATTTTTGAAAAGGTTTTTATATTTAAAAATCGTCTCCCTTATGGCCCAAGCTTCTTTTAAATGAATAGCCCATTTTGTTTGTTCTTGGTTAAAATAGATGGTTTCATTAATTTTAAAGTGTTCGATGACAATGCCTATAGCAAACATACTAGCGTCGGTATATACTGGGATGAAATCTAAATTAGATGTTTCCCACTTTTTTGAAATTTGGAAAAAACCATAAAATTTTTCGGACCATAATCTAAGTTCCCAGCGTAGTTGGCCATCTACGGGTGTGGTATGTTCGTCTAACTCTAATTTTCCTATCCAAACTGTAATTTCCCTTATATATAACTGCATGTTAGGCAGCACCACTAGAAAACTACACATTTTACCCCTAATTCGCTCTAATGTTTTTCTAGTTACCAGTTTTTGGTCTAAGATTTCTAATAATTGTTTTTGAAAGGCTTCCCATTTTATTTTAGGAATCGAAATTGTTTCATTATCTGTGTTTAATTCAAAACCTAGAAATTGAATAATATTTGCTGGTTCAAAAGTACTTTTTGGGAGAGATAAAAAACCGCCCGCGGCCACTTGGGCCCCTTTCGCTATAAGTGTTTGTCGCGCTATTTTTGTGCCGTTTTTTAATTGTTGCGCCTCGGTATCATTTTTTGGGCGTATTATAACCAATCGGTCATCTAAGTAGAGGCAAATTGGTAACCTATAGGTTGTACGTAGATAATTGACAATTACCATGTTTTGCAGCTGGTATTGGGACGGAACGATAGAAAAGCCAAACGCAGCTGCCTTAAAATTAAAATAAGTACCGGCCCAGTATTGAGTGGCTAAATTGCTTGATTCCGGTTCTAAAAATAAATGGTGGAAACCAGATTTATCATCTGATTTCACCAAGAGATCCCCTTTTCTTAATAACCCAATTACGTTCCTTATGTCTTCTAAGACACATTTTGGCAAAAAAGCTTGGACTGCCTTCCACAGCCCGCCGTCGTTACACAACCTAAAAACCGTTTCATTTGTGACAAGATCTATTTTTTCGGCCACTGTGATAGCAGTTGCAACCTTAGGTTCAAAGTTTTTTGGTAAGATTTGGATTGCTCCAGATTTTACCCATTTCACCAATTGTTCACATACAAATTTTTTGTTTTTGATGCTTGACCGGTTATTCTTTTGAATATAAGGTACGAAGCGAAGTTTATTAAAAATTCGTTTTTGTTTCTTATCAAAAGGTACTCGGACTGGGTAGTGAACAATTGGTGAAATCCTTACTTTATTTATTACGGGGTCACTTTTAGTCATCATTAAATTTTTTGTGCGTCTATGAAATTCATGTTCCATGGAATTAGTCGAGATTTTAACCTCTGGTCGAAAAACCTCCGGTTTATCTACTTTTTTCATGTTCATAAATAATGATAACCCTCTGTAAATATTATTGTATGCCTGCCATTTAGTTGTCTCGTCAGATAACGCATTTAGCATTATAAGCCAGATCGGCAAAAAACATGAAAATGAGCCAGCTCGAAAATCGGCCTCAACTCGGAACCGCATATATTGCCAGTCTGGTTCGACTTTTTCATTTGCTAAATCATCAATCCATTTTAATAAAAATATGGAATATTCTTGCCACTGATGTAAAAAATATGGCCCCGGTTTAACCTTCGGTTTACCATTTTCTAAGTCATACAAATCTATCCAAAAGCCTAAGATTTTGCCGTCCTTATCACATGCTCGAACAGGGTCTGTAGGTTGACCTTGTTTTTCAATTTTGTTAAGTTCCGTGAAAAATTGTTCACACTCGGTTTTGGTAAAATCATTTTTATGTTCCGGAGGTAACACGATATCAGTTAGTTCCTTCATTTGAAGGAATTTTTTCTAAAAAACCAAGAGGTTATAATCTCGTCTTTTCTAAAATTTTCTAATATAATGTTTATTACAGTAAATAACCGAGCGGTTTTTGAGTTTTTAAAGTGACAGCTTTTTTGAAACATACACGCAACAATCAATAATCAATTTTTTACTGGTTACAATTTTTTACATGTTCGTCGCGGGGTCGAAAGTTACCTTCTTCCGTCCCTTATTCCGCAACGCGGGGGGCACATATTTCGGGATCCGCTGCGCGGCTACGCGTGACCATCTGGGCGCGAGGTTCACCCTGGATTGTGATCGCTTATTGTTTTGTGTAGCCTCTTCACCCGCACGCCATCGTGGATGGGACCACGTGTATATGGAGCTTTGATAATTTATTAATTATAATCTTTCTTAATTAACTTAATCCGACCAGATTTTTTGTGTAATTATGAATTGTTATAAATTGAAAATCATTATTCAAAACATGAAGCATTTTTCGGACAAATTAAAAATCCATTAATTTCAATATTTTTAGTTAACTCACTGGATGGGTCGATGGTCGTTGTTTTGATGTTCTCGCCAGTCATATTCGTTGCTCGGTAAAGTTCTTGGACTCGATGGGTGGTGCCAATATACTCGATCGCGCAAACGTCGACTTTGATCTCGTAAGTTTTTTAACTCCGCTAAATTTGGTTTTTAATTCTATGTCATATATTCTTTTTTCCTTGTAGTTTTATCCTAAATTTATTTTTATACAATTGCTTTTTTGACAATTGTCTATTCCTCGATTTTGTAGAGAATATTCTAAAGAACGTGACACATAATATGTGTCAACTTACTTTTGGCAATTTTTCCCCCTATTTTTATGTTTCCCCCTGTCAGTGTTATATGAATTATTTCATTTTGTGGGTATTTTTTATGATATCACAACAACTATTTGTTTAACACTTACTTTCCAAATCGGTGACTTTTCGGCTCAGATATGCTGTTGCCGAGAGTCCTTTATTTCTTTCTTGCCAGAAATCAACCCGTTGGTTATTGTTGATGGGTGCGTAATCTACTCCCGGGAAATCTTCGGTTTCGTCGGAACTGGCGGACAAAATTTCGTCAATTTCGCCTTTCATGGCTGTGAGCGAAAAACGGTCAGACATGTCGTTTCTGAAATAAAAATTTTAAAAAATTAATGATATTTAAGACTTATAACCTTCGGTTTTTAGTAGATTAAATTTTTTGGGACTGAGAACAATTTATATATGTATTTTAGTATCCTTAATTCGTAAAACGTTCGTTTTAACGTATAGTGAGGTAATATAGATGCTAAGCCGTTTTTATTAATTTACTCAAAATCTATAATTTCGGTCGTATATTAATTATTTTCCCTATTTGTTATATTTTTCTCCCTTAATTTTTCTTTGGACTAAATTTATTAAAAAATAAAAGTTAATTTTGTCTTATTTCCAGAGTGCCTGTAAGTGTTCTCGGGCCGAAATTTGTTGCGCCTTAATGTCTAGTCTATTAGGGCATGATCGTTTAGCATAGGCAGTTACTTGTTCTAAGGTCCGTTTGCAAGTAGACAGGTTTTGTTTATGTTTATCATTTACTTTTTCTTTGAAAACAGACCTTAAACGGGGGTATTCTGTCACCAAGTTCATACAAATATTTTCTGGTAAATGGATGTCTAAGTCAAGGAAATCGAAACCTGTTTTAATATTTTGTTTTGCCGAATCTGCTAACCATGTATTAAAATCCTGACTGTACTTTTCGGGGTCCACGACATGAGCTAAAATTATTTGGCCTGGTTCGTCCTTAAACGGTTGGGGTATCCATTTAAGGAGGGCCTGGAGCAAATTTTTATTTGTTATTCCCTTAGTAGTGATAGTTGTGATTAAACCTATGGTTTTTTCATAAATTGTTGATTCAGCCCCAAAATATACAGAAAATAATGGGATTAATTTCATCATGATATTCAAAACGCGAACCACAGTTAATTCAGAAGGGTTAGACGCCAAACTGGCCGCTTCAATGGTTAATTGTGCCATCTGGGATGTGTGCGTTTCCGTAACCCATTTGTTAGATGGATTTTGAACGGCTTGCACCCATGCAGGTGCCCACGCATCCCAGGTGTCCCAGAAATTTTCATCAGACGTAGTGGTAAAAAATTCCGCAAACCATTCAAGTACCATTTTGGTATCATCGGTTTGGGTGACCCACACAGTGTGTCTGATTCGGTCTGCTAATTCCGCGTCCCTACCCTTATGATTACACATTTCCGATAACACTTTGTGTGGGTCCTCCAAATTTTCCAAGCGCACTAGAATGTTGGTAAGAAGGTCGGCCATCCCTTCTGGGGATTCAGCCTGTACAGGTTTATTTTCAGTTACTTCCTGAAGTAACACTGAGTCATTAAACTTAGTGTTTTCCTCTGTCAAATTTTTAACCTGTAGGTTTAATTCACGAACTTGTGCCTCCAATGTCACTATTTCGCCTTTTTTCTTATCGCAATCGCGGACCAAGGTGTTCTGTAATGCGATCAGTTTGTCGTTGTTCTTGGCGATTTTATCAAGCTACATAATAGTTATTATGGCGAATTTTATTATCTGTGAGTTTTTATAGGCGATTAATTGGGGCAATTAGTCATTGGACAATTATCCTTATTCGACAAATGAAAAAATTATATATATTTATATTTTTAATTGTTTTGCGGTGGAGCGTCTTATCTACGACTGCGTCGCATGTAAGACATTATTTCTTATTCTTACTTCCGGACACGGATTATTTTTAGATTTATTTTTTGAAAATATCTATACTATATGGTGTCTTTTCTGATTATTTGTTAATTAATTTATCTTGTTTCATTAATTTGAGGTGTCCGTCGCTTTAAAATAAATAATTTTTTGTAATCGGTTTTATTTATAAATTATTTTTGGTTTCGTTGTAAGAATTATGCTATAAATTTAATGTTTTACCTCCTTTTCCAAATCCAGCCATTTTTGATGTTGCTCAGCTTGGAGTTTGGCACGAAAACCCTCATCAATATCGTCTGGTAATTGCCAACCAGCGGTTATTTTAGTCAATTTTGCCTTAGCGTGTATGGCGTCCGATAGTAACGATTTCAAGCGCCAAAAGGTCTCCTTAAAGGCCTTTTGGGCGTGTTCTTCTGATAATTTACTATCCGGTAACCATTTAAAAAATGATTTCGTTTCGGAATATAATTGCTCTACTGCCGTTTTAACAGCTTTCTCGGCAATTGACTTATTAACCTGCGGTTTCATTCCTTCAGTTAAACCAATGGTTTTTATACCCGGTAATTTAATAGTGGGTTTCGTTTCCATACGTGACAGTCTAAAAAACATAAATTATTTAAACTAATTTACCAATAATTATTAATTATTTGTTTTTCTCTAATTCGAACGTGTTCTCTCATCGCTATTTATTTTATGTTTGGGAATGATGTATTTTTTAATTTTATATTGGTGGTGTGGTCACGTGATGTGTTGGGGCTAACCAATTGTGTTCGGTTGGCTACTGATAAGAGGCATTTATTTTTGATAATTCATGTCTGGCCGCCTGTCTTCACTTAACTATGTAAAAAATAGTGTGCGCGCCGCAATTTTACTAGACCGAGCGAAAAACTATGCCATCTACTTCGCGTTAAGTGTAGTAGTCTTACCTTATCACATTGAGTGTAGTAAGTTTGAGCAACAGCGCTCGCTCGCAATAACGCGTGGGTTTATTGGCCAATCACGAGGGAGCTTAGGTTTCTAGCCTAGTCACAGACTTTACGAATTTGATATCGCGTTTAATTTTTTAATTGTTGTTGTTGTTGGTTTTTTGGTTAAAAATGTTGGAATTCCTTGAAAGAGAAGATGGTACTATTTTTAATTATTTTAATAATTATATTCAGTGGATTTGGCGGACTATATCTCCTTAATAAACCTATCGGTTAAAAATTTTGTAAAAATGTTTTGTATTTATTGTATTTTTGGTCGTTTTTTAATTGTTTTCACAACCTTCTGTTTCCAAAGAAGTTTTTATAAAATATTAATTTTCTTTTTGTAAAAATTAAGGGTCGCTGATTTTAACATTATTTTTTAACTTTTTTCCAGGCTGATTCTGACCTATCCTCTGTAATTTTTTGGGAGACTTTTTCTAATTTCGCGGAACTGAAAAAAGTATTTACAGTATCCGGTCTTTTTTTATCGGATTTATTATTTTATAATAATTTTCTTTCCATATTTAGACAATAATTTCTTAATACTTTCCCGCAGCTTTCCATTTTTTATTCCCTATCTTACTTGACCTTATGAGCGTATTATCCCTTAAGTCCTGATGTTACAGTCGTAATTAATTCTTAGAAATTTCTCGGGTCTTTTTTAGGTTAATGTCCGGTATGTTTTTTAATGTTATATTATGATTATGTTTTTTAGGTCCTGGTATGGAACCCGGATGGGATGGTATTGCCCCTCTTCCGGTTTTGGATCTGATTGATGATGATGGAGACAATGATGGTGTAAATGGTGAGGTGCCTGGTCCGGATGAACCTATGGTTAACGAAGTCGAGGAAGGTAATGGTGTGGGTCCGGAAGAGGGTGATTCGGATGATGATGTGGTGCAACAAAATGAGATCATACCCGATATGGATGAAAATGGGCAACTGTTACCGGCCGACTTGGGCGACTTACCGCCTGGCGTCGGTTCAGTTGGTAAGCATCGTGACTTTTTTAATTTCTAGTATTGATTATATGTAATTTTTGAAACTATTTATGAATTAATGTTCGTTATTTTTAATACATGATCGATTCGCTGCTGACCTTATAGTCAGTATGTATTCTGAAAAATTCTCTGAACCGGTGGTTTTTATAAATGAAAGTACCTATTTATATGTTATTATTCATGGCGAAATTTTTTATGGTTTTGGTCCTTATAGACCAAAACTTCCCAAATTTGACCGATAACTTTTATTTTTTATAATTTTTATTTTGTATCCCCACAATTAGTCCATTTAGTAATGTCCTTATAACCTATACGGTTCTTCCCTTTTTTATTTTAACTTTAAGGTATTAATTTCTATTTATTTTTAGTACGAGTGCTGGAACAACACGATTTTTCGTTTGAAGATGAGGATGGAGAGGCCGATGGGGAACCGTTTCTCATACGCGTTGTCACGTATGATATTCGTTCCCGTGTTCATACAAACGGGCGTGTATCGGTCCCCGTCGGCCTCCATTTGCAACCGCGGTTGGCCGGTACGGAGACCGAGCGTGGGCGCCTTGCTCGAGCGTTTCGCCGCATTCGGCGGGACATAAAAAGGCTCGTTTTGGACAGTCGTGCACATGGTCGCGCCTTTCTTCAAAGCATTCATTTAGGGCGGATGAGTCGTAATGTGCACGACTATGAACTCGCATGTTTGGGGCGTGGCCATACGATGACCAATGATCATCTCCGTACCCTCCGGATGATCCAACGACAGTGGGAACAGGCCTTAGTTAGCCTCCGTGCTCAGTTGGCCCTCATCGATCAAAATTTTTAAAGTTACCTTTGTTACTCCCGTATTTTGCTGATTTCGCGATAAAAAACGTTTTTAATCGTTTGGTGAGTCATAAGGTCCAATAATCATAACCCATCGGTTCCTACTTGTATTTACTAATTATTGGGCCTTATGACCATACTTTTATCGCATCATATCTTGTAATTCATAAGGTACGCTTTTTTCTTTGGATCTTCAAAAAATTCTAGAACTCACTACAGACATTTCCGGGATGTGGTTTTGAACATTTTTCTATTTGTTAAAACCTATTCTAAGGGCAGACTCGTATTTTTATCTTACTTTTTTCGGAAAAAAATTTTGGATTTTTACGAGAATGCCATTTTTGTGTCTTTTAATAGGGATTTTTTCATGATTATGTTTTTGATATCTTTTACACGTTATACCTTTTACAAATTATGATACCGTTTTTTCTCCGAATTTTGGTAAGAAAGATTTTATCACCTGGGTTTTTCCTTTTTCCAATCGAAAGTTAAGTCACAACCCATTTCACGGTTTTTTCGTGTTTGTTTACAAATAAAACTAAAAATCAGAACTCACTAATTTTTTCCCGGAAGTGTCATAATTTTGATGCTAGTCTTATACCTGCCTTTGAATAATTTTTCAATTATTCATTATATCCCTGTCCATAATCCTGTCCATTTCTAGTGTTTCAGTTCAATTTTGCAATCTGTCCCGTTATAATAGTGTTTCGTTTGAGTTATCCTATTTTCCGTTCATTTATGTGTTTTTTGTCCGTATCGCCATATTTTTTCTATCAAAAACAGATATTTTTGTCGCTCAATTGAACTATTTTTTCCCATTTTTATAGACTTAATCTTGGTTTTTTTTAACCTTATATTCCTCCCAGAAAGATTCATGTCTTTTTTATCTTGATAAAAAATTTTGTTCGTTATTAACCATAGGTTAAGTTTATAAAAATTGACTTTTCATTCCTGCCTTTTGTTGATTACCGCTGTTTTAACGGTTTCTGCCTTATTTGTTCAAATCCTGCCGTGCACCAATAAATAACAGGTATAATTTTGATTTTCATGTTTCTGGTATTTTATTTGCAGCTCGTAGAAATAGCAGGTTGAGGTGAGAATCAGTAACAAGGTTTCGGTTTTCTGTGTTTTAACCGGAAAAAAGGGGAATAAGAGTATTGTAAGTTATTTTTGTGAAGAAAACTATATCTTTTAACAAATAAGCCCGTAATTCATTGTATATCACGGACGTTTTTGGAAGTTAAAATGATTGTAAGGTGTATTAAGGTTTTAGAAAAAATTGTTTCAAAAAAGCTACAAAATGTATATTCTGGATTTCGAATCTCTAACGTTGTTATTAGTAAGAAAAAGCTACAAAATGTATATTCTGGATTTCGAATATCTAACGTTGTTATTAGTGAGAAAAAGCTACAAAATGTATATTCTGGATTTATAATATCTAACGTTGTTTTAGTAAGAAAAAGCTACAAAATGTATATTCTGGATTTTCCATATTATTGCCGGAGTAAATGATAAGCGAGTTGTGTTTGTATAATTGTTAATTTTGAATTTGAGTTTCCGAATTCTTTAAATGACTATTTGAGGTATGAGAGCATCAGGCTCTCCTGCTTCTTTTAAGTGATAATTCATTTCGGAGAGACGGTCTTAAATCAACCTAGGTTAAAAGAAATTGTAGAGCTCAAAAAGTTAGTAAGAAAAAAGATTATTTTGTAAAAAAGCAGGAGAGTATGTAAATAAACCGAGCCTAACCGCTAAGGGAGTCGAATTCGTCTTCTGAATTCATAAGGTCGGAGGGTAAGCTGTTTACGCCTATGCTATCAGTTTCAACAGTAGGGGGAAGTAAATAATTGTTGTTTTTGCGGAAATTTAAATTATTTGTTTCCGTATTATTGTTCTTTTCTTCGTCATTTCTGGGGATCAACAATTCTTCCATAACCTCCGGTTCATGTTCCTCATACGACCATCTTAACTCCATTACCTCTTGAATTGATTTTGGAGGCGTGTCTTTGACGCGTTCTGCAAAGGCGTCATTGACTTTCGCCAGAACAGACGCTGGGGCGTCTTTTTGTCCAATTTTTTGTGCGGTTTGCATGTGTTTTGCCCGGATACCCGCAGCGCCAAAAAATTGAACAAAAATGGACTGTTTCCAAAATGCTGTCGCGTGTGTATGTACTTCAAGAAACTCCCCTGTTTTTTCTTGAAGTAACTTACACAATTGTGTCATTTGAGGTCCCGTAAGTAGGTACGTTATATTGAAATTTTGCATTATGTAGTCCATGTACTGTTGGGGTGTTTTAATCGTAGTTAGCAAAGTCAATTTCACTTGCTATTTCGATTGCCATCTGCCGCGCCTAAAAATTTTAATTTTTAATTCCTTTTTAATTTCCATATAATAATTCTAGGATACTAATCATGATTTTAATCAGCGAGATATTAAAAAATGTGATCGAATGAGTACCATAATGCCGTAGTTAAATCCAGATAAAAATTTTAACCCCCATGAGCCTTTTCACTCTCTACAGTATTTATAGCCTCGTAGTTTAATTTTTTATACCCCAAATATATTAAAAGAGTGTATTTTTTACCTTCATCCATCGTTTTGTTGTATCATTTAGTCGCCATACAGCCGCATGATTTTCCGTTCCTATTTTATTGTTGAAAATTTGTGGCGCATATTGGACGTTTAACCGGAGGTTTTGTTGTTGGGCTGCATGATCTTGTAAAATCCGTTTTTGATCCATTATTGTTTGTGCTTGCATAAACCGACCATATAACGGCCCCTGTATGGTTTGGCACATAAAATCCTCATAAATTTGGCGATGGGTACTTACTCGTCGCCAACTTGCATTAAAAACCCTCGTCATATCAATATATGGGATTTTATGATTTTGAATCGTAATAAGGGGACGAGCGCGAAATTGATTATAAGGTGTGGCTGCATAATGATCTTCGTTCATGATGTTCGAATTCAGATCAAATGCCCTCATAAGTGATGTTGCCTCCAACGCTACGCGCTCATCTCCCTCTTTTATCATTGCCAATATTCCCGCCACCGTCTGTTACGGTATTATTAAGGTTAACCTGAAAAAAGGTGCACATCTAGAAGTATTTAAAAATCTTATTTTTCTCCTTTTTGCTGAGTTGAAAAAATTTTTTTTAAATTTGATAGCGGTTTGTACTATGATAATTTGTCATTTTTATAATTTTGAAAAATTATCTACCTTGGAACGAAAAAAGTGACGCGTCCCGTAGTATTCGAACACATAACCTTTAGTTCCAGAACGCGTCCCCTTAATTATTAATATATCGCCCAAGTTCACTGATTGTTACTATTATTTTTGATTTTATCATTTATTACACAAAAAACATTATTTAACTTTAGGAAATTTGTTTTTTAATTTCCTCTATTTATCTTTTTTAATTGGTTAATTATATTAATTGATACCGGCCTTCGATAATTTTTCCAAAGTATTATTTGGAAAAACACCTTGGTCATCAGGTGTCAATGGTACTACAAGATATTTGTAATTGATGACCTTTGAATCGAAGGTGTGGCGATTGTCCGCGGTAAAATAAGTCGGAATTTGGCCAAAATGACGAATTTTGGGGCGGCGACTGGGCATTTTAACTTCGGAGCGCAACAAAATGTTACGCTCATTATTGGCTGTAATAAAATCATGTTCAATGCCCTGATAATCATGTAGTAATTGAAACATTTGGCCTTGATTGTCATAAATAACCCGTGTTTGAGGGAGCACTACATTTATATCCGGGTCTTCGAAAACGCCGGCTGGTTCACATAGCTTTGGTGAGCCACGGAGGACCAGACGGGTTGCCGTATTTAAGTGGGCAACTTCAGCTGAATCGAGATTTTAATCTCCTTTTCTCAAATTTTGTATTCTAATAAGCTTAAAAAATTATTTTATGGAAAAAATTTGTTTTCGACAAAAAATAATCAAAATGAAATCGATATATTTTTATTTCCCTCATCCCCCGAGACTTACAGGTGGTCTCTTTGTTTATTTCTAATTAAAGAAAAAATAATAAAGAAAAGTATGATTAAAATTCCACCTAATGGGCATGCAAGTTCAAGATAGGCTGGTTTTGTTCCCGACTTTTTTCGGAAAACTACTATCTTGGCCCATTTTGCACACATTTCGTCTGGGTTAATGAACTTGTCTGTTTCAATCAGTACCGAGTCATCGTTTGGCATTTTACATAAACCTTCGGTTTTTGGTTCGCGCGTGATTGTAAATAAAGTGAATGCCCCCGTTAACATTTCCGACGCCTTTCTTACATTAGATCGAGTCAACCATTCGATGTCCGGAATATGAGTTAACATATCTGGCAATGTCAACTCAAAAAGATATTCCGGAACATCCCATTCCAAAGCCATGTCAGTCCAAACCCATTTAGCCATAGTACTTTCCGATGAAAATATGAGGTTTACACCGATGTCATATTTTGCCAATAAATTGACCAATTTTATTAACAAAATTTTTTCGGCGTTAACGGTGTTTTGGAATGTACCACTTAATACTCGATCGATTTGTCCTAAAAACAATCCTTTTATTTGTGATTCCGCTGAGTCATTACGGTGATATCGGACCGACATTTCCACTACCACCGTGTAAATAAAGGATAGTATTGGGGTTTCCGGTGCCATTTCCAGTTCTTTCTTCAAATTTTTAACCACAGGTTCTTGATCAAATTCCGCCCAATTTATTATAGTAGTAGCCTCGTCATCCATGACCTTGACTGGATCTGACAAGCCGACGATCTTGTTGTCGGTTTTAAACGCCCCTATATTAAAACACGTGGTAGCTGGGAATGTTTCCTGTCGTTGTTCGGTATCCGGATTATAATATGAAACTTTTCGATCGGGCAAAGGCATATACAAGTCTGTGGGGAAATTCAACATGTACTATTAATCAAGGATTCTGATTGGATGAGTTTAACTACCGTTTACCGCTTTATTGTAAAAAACGTTACCCTCATAATTCGTGTAGTTATTGTTTTAGATTAATTTCGAATTTGTAATTATTGTTTTGAATTGTTTTTGAATACTTTTTTAGAAAATATATTTCAATATACTCATGTATTCTCAATGTAAGCTTATATTTTTCTATGCATATCATTGTCAAATAGGTTTCTTTTTCGAAAACACGGTGGTAGGTGGCGTAACTAAGCTCTTTGTTATTCTCATATCAGTGTATCAACACGTTTATTTACCGTTACTCGCAGCGCCCTCTACCAAAACCCGTGAACCAATCAAAATGTCCTCAATTTAATTCTTATTTTTTCTAATATGGTAATCTTTTGATTTTGTAATTATTGTTTTGAATTGTTATCGAAATTATTTTAATTCTATAATTTCATAATTAATATAATCTTAAATTAAATATTATTTAATTAATTATATCACTATCCTTGTACGAGCCAACCGTTTTTGGTTTTTTCCAGAACTTGGAAACATGGCCCGAAAGTGCATTAACCGCGGGAGCCCGTTTTGTTGGAGAGCTAGTCTGGTAAAGAAACGGCATCAGTGGATTATTCAAGTCGAACTCTCGTGGATGAGTCGGTGAATTTGGCCGTTTTTTAACCAACTCATCCCAATGAGGTCCTTCCTGGCCCGTATTCCACCATGCCTGATCATTCAAAGCCATAGTAAAGTGGTCCACGTAATCCAAAAACCATCGGTTAAGCAAATTTGGTGAAATATGGCGGGTTTTAAAGCCAAAATTTTGGACCAGGAAGGATTTGATTTTCTCGCACGTTTCTGTCCATGATTTGAGCGGTGGAAAATATTGTCCGATTTGTTCTAATTCGGCCACCAACTCAAATTCTAGCCTATCTCTGGCTGTTATCACCCGCTCACGTTGCTCCAAGATTTGTAAAAACACATTCCAGGCCCCCATTAACGCGTCTTTTTCCAAATTGAACATTTCACGCTGTGTCATTTGTCTCGTTGAAGTCGGTACTTTGATGTATTGAAAAACTTTATGCGGAGGCAATGCCGGCAAATTCCCCAGCCTATAAATTCGGTTCAGGGCTTGGAACCAAAACGGTTTTTTCGATAAGAGGCCCGGGTCTTGTTTGGGCCTCTCTGATGTTGATGAGGTGTGTTTTGTACACCTGGATGATTTGTTGCCCCGCTGTCGTATACAACATGTTCCGTTTTCAAATTGGTAATTGCATGTCAATCTATTTTCGACCAATTCATTTCTAGCACTTGTTATTCGTTCCATCTGTCGCCAGGCCTTCTGTATTTTGTTCTTTGATTGACACACAAATAACCCGTTGATGACATGTTGGAAGTCCTCCAAATTATTTTTCCGTAATAAGAGGAGGTCTTCTTGAAAACGGAACAAGTTATGTACACTGGACCCCAAGACATTTTGGCCGATGTCTTGGTTAAGCTGTTCAGGCGGGAACAAGCGTCCAATTTCTGGGGTAACCTTCGGTTTATTATTTGCCTGGTTATTGACTGCCAAAAACAATCTAGCATCAACAGTGATTTGAGCCAACTCATCCTCGATCAATATACGTTCTGTCTTTCGTTCGGTCTCGATTTTAACTCCCAATAACTCAAATACTTTAAGGCAAAATTTTTCGTAGTTGAAGTTATAATCCGTTACATTCTGGATTTTTGCCACTCTTTTCAAAAATAACCGTTCACCTTCATCAAAATCCATAATTATTTCTTTGCTCTCGGTATCTAATGTAACGGATAATTTATGTATCATAGTTTTTTAATTTTATAGTTTCGTTTGAAACTGCATCCTTGGGAGAAACCGTTACTTTTCTGACTTAAAAAATAACTAATTGAATTAATAAATTTTGTCTGTTACGCTGGCAAAAAGGGCTCATTCATTCTCGTAAATTTTCCTGAAAAAGTGCATATTCGCTATTTGGTTAGCGTTCCGATCAGTAAACGGACCGTATTTCATTTTCCTAACAGTTCATTTGTAATTTTATAATTGTTAATATATAGTTAAGAATATTTTAGGTCCGTCAAATAATTATTTCACTCCCTTACAATTTCAATTTTCTTCTTTAGAAACTATCCGAAATCTTTCGTTGAAACTGATTCATCTTTTATTAACGCAAAAAGCTGTACAATCGCCTTTTTCTTTCGAGCCCAAATTTGAGTTTGGCCACGCTGTTTAATGCGCATAAACTTATGGGGCCGATTTCCAGAAGTTTTCTTAGCCTGTACGACTTCCGTTTCCACCTTACGTTTCATCTGCTCAAACTCATCAACCACGTCCATAGCCAACAACACTCTATTGGTCACATTGTTAACCCGCTTTTTAATCAGGGGATCCGAAAACAAGAGATTTTGTTCCACTCGTTGTTGGTATTCGAGGGCAATCCCTTGTTCTACAATGCGTTTTTTAACTGTATCGATTTGAAACGCGATTGGCCATTTTTGGCAAAATTCTTTGTTAGATGTTGTTAGTCAATCAGTCAACATGCCCGACACTGCTTGTTTCACCATAGTGTGGAACCTATAGGTTATAGCATCATGTTGACTGATTTCATTGTCATGCAATGAGAAGAATTTTGACGGCCAAAAGAAGTGGAAGAAAGTCAGGTTTTGTTTCAATAACTTCGGGACCTTTTTTCTTCGTATCGCATTCCACACTTGATCACATGCTTTAGGGTCCGTCATACCCAAATTCAACCTCTGGTTCTTTAATCGGAAATTGTTAATGAACTATTCGTATTTTATTATAATAATATATGATTTGAAAAAAGCTACAAAATGTA
Organism: Oikopleura albicans; assembly: GCA_004367875.1. Classification (NCBI taxonomy): domain Eukaryota; kingdom Metazoa; phylum Chordata; class Appendicularia; order Copelata; family Oikopleuridae; genus Oikopleura; species Oikopleura albicans. Next base: position 77,432 of record SCLG01000027.1, read on the forward strand.
TATTCTGGATTGTTTATTTCGGATTTTTATTTTAGTATTTCTCAAAAACTAACCGTCGGTGGTGCTAATTCAACATTCACGTTTTTCCGTTACTAACCGCGCCACCCTGCGGAACTTATTTGTCCAATAAGAACTCCGTATTTAACGCGCGTTCTTGTCGTGCCCATTCGGTTATCGAAAATTAGGTTCAGAACATCTGTTCTTTTTCTTTTTTCTTGTTTTTATCACTGTTTTATACTAAATTTATAACCGAAGGTTTCTTAGTTAAATTCTTTAAATGTACAATCGAAATACGGTCCTGATAAGTTTCAGTGCTAGATTTAAGCACGTTGGATGTTAATAAGCACTCATCCTCCCGAAAACATTTACCCGACTTTTGAATCAATTCCACAAAAATACGCTGCGATATCTCACCAAGCATCCAAGATTTCCAGTTATTAGCCTCCGTTGGGTTGTCTTGGAATAATTTGGCCAATTGACCAAGATAATCCCAGCCCAAAATCAAATCCAATGATGTTGAAACAATGGACTTTTCCAAGTCCAACGCTAACACCAGTTTTGCCTCGTTAGGGATCATGAGATTCATATAATTCGCATGGGTAGAAATCGGTGACATTGTCGTGGAAAATTCACATAATAAATCCGTAAAATTATTTGTGAATTGCCACTCAGCGCATTTTGGACGGAGCATGTTTGCCAATGAAGTTTCCCTATTAAATTCAAAGCCTATGCGGCATAATTGGTTTTCCCATTCCAGATGGGAATAGGGAAACTCCAATCGGCGGTGAAGACGCAGCTTCATATCTGGGGGTGTGGCTCGAATAATCTCCTGTCTTTAATTAAGGTAATTATCCTTGACAGGATGTAAAACCGTTATTTTTATATCGTAGTGATTTTCAAACGCGAAAAAAAAAAAAAAATAAATAATATTATCACTTTTTGGTAACGTTGCTTGACATATTTATTATCTACATTTCGTGAACTACCCCATATTCGTTATAGCTGTAATTTTTAAGTTCTAACATGCTGTGTTACGTTTTGCTTTTTAATTCTCGCAAAAAACATAAGTACCCAACTTGGAATGATTATCGTTTTGTATACGGCCATCTGTTTTGGGAGTCCGCCTTCCATCAGCTTTTGGTTACCAAAACGAGTCCACATCCCCCGAATGGATTCGTTTTTAACCGTTGCATGATGAATTTTTGGATTTAACTCCGATACCTCTGGGCACTTTTTTAACAGCGTATTGAGTAGTATGTTCATAGTTTTTACCGAAAAATCGCTCTTTTGATCTACCACGGTTTTTGTCGCCGCAACTATTAATGGTTTCATAATTATTATTATGTTTTCATTTATTAGGAGATTTTTGGTATTGTTGTGAGCAAGATATATATATTAAACCTACGGTTTCTTGTGAAGCGAAAAAGCGGCCGATCATAACAAAACTCAAAATCAATGCGGTACGATTTACTTGTTTCCTATTGGTCTAGATTTATTTTGTAATTTCACTACCGTTAGCGGCGCTGTTCTCAAGTAACTCTTTCGGTACCGATATTTTCCGGCGTTACATAATCTCGTTAACAGCGCCACACAACGGTAGGCTTATTGACCCAATCAACATTCATCACTTTTTCTTAATAAAAAATTTTTTGCTTGTACCGTTTTTGTAAGATTCTATATCTTTTAATCTTACAACCATAAATTAATTTTAAGAATTTTTTAACCATGCCTTTCCAGCCTTGTCCTGGGAAAACATTAACCTCTTGGTTATTATCGAACGTAGACCAGCCTTCGTTAACTAGTATAATTACCGCGCCGATGTCAATATGCGGATTATTGGCTTGGGCAAAAGCCGTGAGCTGGAACCATTTATCATCTATGAACATAGCTGTATCATCCAAGGTCTCCAAAGTACCAACCGGTATTTGTCGACCTTTTCTTAAGATGACGAATTGGTTCTAAACAGAATTTTTTATTCGACACTATCATACTGAGCTTTCCCACATTAAATTCCTTTTGATAAGGGTTTACTTGTTTTGTTAATCAAGTTTATATTGGGTCGTCATAATTATTCATATCCAAAATATTAACACTTTCAGTTATGAATCATAAACTAAGTGTGTGAGTTTTGAATGCGTGGAATATTTCGCCTTTATCTATTCCAAAATTCCATCAAATAAAATTCTGGATATTTCATCGTTTTCCTATAAATTTTGGCATTTTAGAACGATTCGTACAAATTTGTACAATTGTGCCCCTGGATGGTAAGCCTTAATAACCTTAAAAATTTTTTGGCTGTAGTTTTTTCTTAAAAAATTTTTTATTCTAAGCTTTATTATTTATGACGCTCAAGGTTTATCGAAAATCATGACATCATATCATAATTAATTAGAGTCCAAGTGATCACTAGTTCAACTCTTTTTTCTTATCGCAAAGAAAAAACACGTGACAAAAAATGGCAATGCCCCATTTTCTAAATAACGAACAAACAACGTACAATTCGTTCTTTTCACGTTACCTTGGACGGTGTCAGGAGTCGTACTAGGTCCATTGCCATAGGAAAATTGTCGGTTTTTTCCCTAACCTGATGAAAAATCGGTCCACAGGCGACCGGGTTTTCAGTAAAGCCTTGATATAAGGCAAAGCTTTTTATGCCTTCTATATCTCGACCAGGTTTGGGTGACAATGGGACGACCTGCACGTTGAACCTATCGGTTTTTTCCTCCGCCAACATATGGCTTAGCCTAAATGCCTCACTAACATCGGCTAAGTCGGCCAATGCCTTGGCTGGAAATTTAATATTGCTTTTGGATCTAGACGTCATTTCTCTCACCGGACACTCCGGGGTTTGTCTCATAATTATAGGGATTCACATAAAGTCTAAAATAAAAATTTAAATTATAATTTTTAAAAGATTTTATGTGAAATGTGTCTGTGCTCTAGCCAATTTATTTCTCGTCTGCGTGATAATTTTTTCTTTTCTTCTTTTCTTTTAAGAGTAATCTAGAGAATTCACGCGATATATCATTTTTCAATCATTTATCGCGTTTATTCCTTTTAACTCTTATCATCAGACGAAACTTAAATTGGCTATCACTTTAACCCCTAGAGTGTACGTCCAAAACCCATATAGTGGTTCAAATATCCTTATAACCAACCCCTTGTAATTAAAACTCAACCATTATTTGCGTAACTTAGACTACATAAAATAACAATTTCTTGGCCATGTCCCAAAAAATCAAACCGTTTTTACAAGTTCTTGCCGAATATATTTTTTTTTCTCACTGAAAAATCATACACTGTATTGTCTCAATTTTAAATTCAAGCAAATAATAGTGAAATAGAAAACTTTCCATAGCAAATATATTTCAGTTGGTTTTTATTCGTATCACCTAAGGAAGTTTCTCGACCGTTTCTCAAGGCGCCAATTTTTGATTCTCTCGGGCGAAGAGCTCCGACAAAACCCAGTTCAAGTTATGGATAAAGTCCAAGGTTTCATGGACTTGCCTAGGTGCTTAACGCAAGACAAATTTATTTTCAATGAGACGAAAGGCTTTTACTGTATTAAAGACAATGAAGACAATGAGATGTGCTTGGATTCGAATAAAGGTACTTCAAGGAACTGATTTAAAAAAACGTCAATAGTCTATTGACAATAGATGATAATGGGCTAAACCCAGCATCGAGGATCACTTTTGATAATGGCGAGTGACAAGTCCAATATTGTTGAAAACTATTTTATTTCTTTCATCCAAACAGGCCAAAAACATGATTTATGTTAGAAAAAATTAGTTGACCGCCGGTGAATAAGGCTTTTACTTTTCAATTTACACCACAAGTTAATTATTTGCCCGAATAACTCCATATAGATAACAGATATCACGAACGGTACATTTGAGGCTGATAGACGTCCTATAACACAATTTATATCCTTCCTTAGTCAGCGAGGCACCGATGTGCACTCCGTAACATTCTATATATTACATATAACTTATATCTAATATGAAGAATGTTACGGAGTGTACATCGGTGCCTCGCTGACGCAGGAAGGATTTAAATTGTGTTATCGAAGGTCCGCAAGCCTCAACCTTGTACCATCCGTGATATCTGGATCTTTTTGGCTTGTTTAGACGAAATAAATAAAATAGTTTAAAACAATATTGGACTCGTAACTCAATCATATAAGTTATACAGGGTACAGTAAAGAAAAAGCGTCAGAACATTAATGCATTTTCACACTACCCCAATTTTTACTAGGAAATGTTTAAGAAGACATGATTTTACCAACTCCGCAAACTTGACCTGCTAAACCCACACGTATAAATATGTATGACTTTTTGCAAATCATTTTAACAGAAAAGACTCAAATGAAGAAAAATACATGCTAGAGACTGCGGAAGAATTAGCTAACTTATATGGGAAATATAATCGACAGTTAATTGAACTAGGTATCAACATGTCTTGGCCATTCCCGACCTAAAACGATTCGTTACTTGACTTTTATTTAAACACCTGCTGCTAACAGTTGCAACTGCATAAAATTCAAAGGCCCAATTCATTTGGGAGAACGGTCAATTTGAAGATGGTGAAACACGCGCAAATTTCCAATTTTATCACAGAACTTGAACGCGATGAATTTCTATCCAATTTCTTATTTTCTGAATTATCCGGTCTCAATTCAAGCTCTGCGTGTTGTATTACGCCATATGCTCCAAAAATTATTTCCTTACCACAATTACAGGAAATAATGCAAAAACAGTTCTAGGAAGGAAATCGGAGTCTCGCCTTAATTTGGTTGATTCAGAACTTTTGGTTGAATCAGAAAAAAATCAATTTTTAATTTGAATGGGACGAAGAAAATCGAAATTATTTCAAAATTTACTAATTCTTTTTTAATGCAGTTTTCCATGAAAATTTGATGGTTCGCAGACTGTGATACACATTTTTTTCCATTTTTTGGTCGTAGTCCTATTAAAGCCTTTTTACAAACGTATTAAATTCCAGAGGCTCAACAAAGTGACTAGATCTAAAATGCATTTAAAAAGTGACCTTATAACTACCAAACAAAGATGAAGGCTATTTTTTTATTTTGGCCAAAGTGTTTCCGTGAGGTATTACAGCATAAAAAATCGATTCGTGACCACTTTGCCGAGAAATATGTTTCCGGGGGTGTTATAGGCGACATTTCAAGAGGTGTTATAGGCAGACCCCTATATCATATATCATATAGCATATAGCATATAGGCTATATGCTTCATTAAGGACCGGTCATAGAAGTTATTTACAGAAAAAAAATGTCAAATGGAACTTAACAATGAAAATGAATGGTTTTGGTGGTTTCCAAGGGCGCTTTTCTACGTTAAATTTGTGAACAACATGTATGACCGGTCCTAAACCCACAGTTACTGTGGGTCATATGACGCAATCATCCGCTAAAGAGCTACATAAAGAACCCCCACTTGTATAAACGCTGTAATAATACACTGTATAAGGACTATTATTTCAATATAATCTCGTGTACTACAACTCTTATTCTGCTAAAATAAATTAAAGATTAAAAATTGCGTTGACAAAATTGGTTTTACTAGCATAAAATATTGTAACTATATATGGGAGTATCGGAACAATATAATGGCTGACCTTATAACCAACCCCGCCTGTAGTTATTTTTTGATGATTTCTTCTAATAAAACATCCAGGGTGTAAGGTTTTAATAACACAATTTATTGAATATTTTTGGTCACAATGTTTAACAATAATAACATGTTACAATTAATAATAGTATTTGACTAAAAAATAAAAATGAACTGCAAATTTCTCAGCGTAACCGAATTTGATATTCACCAATTGGTCTATATTAAATTACCGTCACTCAATTGGTAACATGTAAGTTACCACCTACAAAAAACACTGCATTTCTGTAAGGACAAGCGATTTTTGTATAAGGTCATGTCCTAAAAATTTGAGTTGACCAATGACCATATATGCATTTAAGAAATCACTTGACCTTATAATCGCCAAGAAAAAAAAACAGAAAAAATCTTAAAAAGACATGATCCTATAGATTTTTTCCAAAAAGTATGCTTCTCAAAAAAATCTGACTTGACCTTATAACGGTCAAATGGCTGACCTTGTACATGTTATGTATGTTTGATAACTAAAGGTTTCATTGAAGAACTTTTAATTAAAACGAAAATGTATAAAAATGCGAATTTCGAATGCACGGCAACGTAGTGGATATAGTACCACATACTCATATGAGTATACTTGGCAAGAAAATGCTTTGTACGATTGTCATGTTAACTAAAAAATGTATGCCACATCCAAGAAGCACTGACCATATTAATAAATCAGTGCTATCACATATAAAAGAAGTCACATACCTTTGTAAACAAAAAATAAGACAGAAACACAGTAAAAGGTAAACTGATGTATAACAGTAAAACATAAAAAATATGTACAAAAAATCCATGGGGTGAATCAAACATTTGGTTTTGCTTATGAAGAATTTTGTTAACAAATATATGGCGCTTGAGCTTCAATCAAACATTTTATGAACTTCCTCAATTTATAACAGTTGCTTATAAATTATAACTGACCTTATAAGCCGGAAAATATATTTTTTTGCCGTAAAAATGTGCGAAAACTATATCAGAATTTTTATGTTAGATCTTTATGTTAAAAAAGATCATAAAAACTTTACAGGGGGTTCGTTATAAGGTCAAGGTAAAAAAAAACAGACTTGACCTTAAATACATTTTAAGAACCTGACTTGACTTTATAACCAACCACTTTTTTTAAAGGGTTTTTTTAATTTTTTAAGATGTGCCAGCGGGGGGGGGGAGGTCTTCACCCAAAAAAAAGTGAAAAAGNTAATAACCATTTTTTTTGCCGTAAAAATGTGCGAAAACTATATCAGAATTTTTATGTTAGATCTTTATGTTAAAAAAGATCACAAAAACTTTACAGGGGGTTCGTTATAAGGTCAAGGTAAAAAAAAAACAGACTTGACCTTAAATGCATTTTAAAAACCTGACTTGACTTTATAACCCACCACTTTTTTAAAGGTTTTTTTTTATTTTTTTTAAGATGTGCCAGCGGGGAGGAGGTCTTCGCCCAAAAAAAAGTGAAAAAGACATGATTTACCTTGAAAAGAACTGACTTGACCTTATAACGGCACAAATGGCTGACCTTATAACGGCACAAATGGCTGACCGTATAACCAACTCCCTGTAAGTGCGCCATGTATATATTTTCAAATATAAACAACCAGCGCTAAGGGTTAATTTGAAATTAGGTACGGGTCTCGCAAATTTGGCAACATTTAAATTTTTGTTACTTATTTCAAATATGTACCAAAATGAAAGAGTGTCAAAAATACATGTGACAGTGTAAGATATATTTCAAGTGTGCAAATTCTATTTTGAACAAACCATGTACTTGAGTTATTTTGGGCCATTTACTCGATGGTTAATATTGTCTAAGACAGTTTTGTAAAAAGAGGCTTTCTCGATTTAAGGCAATTTTAGAATAAAATCGTTCAAAAGGTTAAGCTCTAAAGAAGAAAAAAATACAGAAAAAAAGATCCATATCATATGAGATGGATCCTGAAACAAATATAAAAACAGAGGTGAGTTTTTAGGTGGTCTAAAAACGGGCGTTAAATTTAACACACCACCGGGCGGTCTTCATCCAAAAAAGCGTGAAAAGACATGATTTGAAAAATATCAAACTAGACCTTAGTCCCAGAGGTCTTCGCAGTCCCTTGTATTCGAAAAACGGCTTGACCATGCAAAATTTAGTACGACCCAACTTTTTTGGATCACCTAAAAAGTCACCTAATACACCACTTACGCCATTATCTTTAAAATTCCCCCAACCCTGCCGTTATGTTCAATTTTTTAAGTGTTTTTTATTAAGATAATAGCGTACAAGTGTATATGAACAGGCAAATCAGTCTTTGTGGAAATCTTTATGTACCAGCCATAAAACTTTAAACCGTATTTGTTGGTTTATTTTGAAACATGATTATTCATCGAAATCATCATTATATAAATCATGTAGAATATCAGAGCGGTATCCATCTTCATTTTTCTGCTCCTGAAGTCTTGGTGTTGCCCTGAATGGCTTTTGGTTAGGCTAAGGTGGTTTCTTAAAATAACTTGAATTGACTACAGGGGGTTGGTTATAAGGTCAAGGTCTAAAAAACTGACTGGACCTTATAAGTTATAAGCAACCTGAATTTTTTTTCCGCAATAAGACCTTAATTCCCGTGGGCTGCTACTCGCGACCAACCTGCGGGCTGATGATACAACGAGTTAAGGGAGTTATCCTAGGGCCTAGGGGTAGTAAATTTTAGGCATTTTTCCCCTAAAAATAAATTCTTTAGTTTAATTCGTAGAAAAAAACTTTGTATAGGTAATTGACCACGACACAAAAACCACACACATTTTATGTTTTTTGGGTGTAGTAACCGTAAAAATGTTCGTAACCGTTATATCTGGAACCAGTTATGTCCGAATAAGTTGAGTTCAGAGTTCATAGGTAGGTAATTTAGGAATACCCCCATAGTCTCAGAGTTATTAAAAAAAACCACCTTATGTTTTCGTGGGATCAATCGCTTCGGTCGAGGATTAGCCTTATCCCGTGTTAAACTGTTAGATTGCGCGATTCGCAACAAACTTTCGTTTTGAATTAAGCGTCTTTCTGTGTTTGTTGAAGAAAATGTGAGCATATTTGGCGAATTGGTTGACTCATCGCTGCTACTATCTACACCATCGTCATCATCTTGAGCAGGTGGTCTGGATATTTTTAAATTCTCACCACCAACCCCATCAAACTTGGTCATTATTGTGCCATCCATTTCATCATAAGATCTTAACGGCTCGGGTCGTTTTTTCTTTTTAACGCGCTGCCTGAACGACTTCAAGTGGATAGGAACTTTAAGCAGGATTTGAATAGACGAAATTTTCCATATTCGTAAAAAAATATGTTAAATATAACTTGATAATGAGTAATATGAATAAAGGGGTATCTTTAAAATTCGATCCATTACAGCATTTTTGGAGTACACTTCACACCACATACTTGTTAGTGATCAAAACTTACTAAAGTAAGCCTTTGTGCCTTAAGGTCCGAGCAAAATATTTACAAATTGATACGGGGGGACTGGTTATAAGGTCAAGCCCCAAAAAATGACTTGACCTTAATGCACTCCAAAAAATGACTTGACCTTAGTGTAAGAAAAAAGTCTAAAAAGATATGATTTCTATGAAAAAATTATTACCCGTGTTTTACCCGTGTCGTTCTAAACTTATATGTTGAGTTCTAAATTTAAACCCAAAAAAAGTGAAAAAAAAGACATGATTTCTACCCCCCTGTAAGTACTTAAATAAGCTCCTATTAATCATATAAATAAGTTTTTGAATTAAAACTTTTTGTCGTTCATTATATGGGCATCCCTAGAAAATTTCTCGACATTTTAATTTGGTTATAAATTATTTTGTATATTTCCAAAACAGAGGGAAAAAGTCATAAGTGTTTATAAGAGAATACTACAATCGTACCCGTTAACTAGGTATGGACAGTACACTGAATAAGGGTGGTATGGACCGGAAAATTTTTTTTTCTGTAGTTCATGTGAGGATACGATTTGCGAATTTCTCCCCGATTTTTTTCATGTGAAATTGTAATTTTCATATGAGTTGGATTTTTGAAAATTTTGTTGTTAATATGTGTCACTAGTTCATGTGGGGATACGAACTTTTCCCGGTTCATATAAATTGGAAAAATTTCCCGGTTCATATGAATTGTAATTTTATTCCAGTTCATATCAATTGGAATTTTCTTCCAGTTCATATTGATTGGTTTTTTCTTCCAGTTCATATGAATTGGAATTTTCTTCCGGTTCATATGAATTGGATTTTTCTTCCAGTTCATATGAATTGGAATTTTCTTCCGGTTCATATGAATTGGAATTTTTCACCGGTTCATATGAGTTGGAAATTGTCACTGGTTCATATGAATTGGAAAATCTTTTCCGGTTCATATGAATTGGAAAATTGTTCTGGTTCATATGAGTTGGAAAATTGTTCTGGTTCATATGAATTGGATTTTTATTCCGGTTCATATGAGTTGAAAAATTTCACTGGTTCATACGATTTGGAAATTTTCACCGGTTCATATGTATATCTTTTAGGCAAAATCAGTTAGTCTACCTTTAACCAACCACTTTTCTCAAGAATTTCAGTTATTGTAGTCTCCTCTTATAAGCAACACTCTTATCTAATTTAGATAAAAAAAAATATCCACAAACGTTATCAGCTTAACTTGTGCGTTTTAGCTACATTAAATTATCGGCAGATTAGCGATTAAACGTGGGATAATTCAAATAGCCGCAATTGGGACGCAATTGCGGCGCAGGAATTTACAAATGTTACATTTGAAATGTATAATAATTGTCTACCAAAACATAATTTCTTTGTCTTAATGATATGGTGTTTTTATTGAGGTAAACCAAAGTAAAAAAAAAACTCGAAAATAGTTCACTCCGCAATTTTTTTTTTTTTGCTTGATGTTGATCTATCTATATAGATCATCGTGCATATGCAAATAATTTTGGTACACCTGAATAAAGCCACCTAGGTTTATTTCTTGTTATTTTTAAGAACAGTTCTAACACTCGTATTAATAAAAGAACAATTCTATTCTATTTCTAATCCTAAACAGATCCTCGCCGAACATGATGTGAAGTTGTCTTGATGCTAACTTCTTCGGGTTCCTCGGCCCTGTCCACCCAGCCAATTTCGGCACACGAATGGGCACGATTTTCGACAGTCAGGCCATTTCGATTTTCGGCATCTGAATCCGAGGCCGATGTGCAATGTTGACGAAAGAGTTGCTCAACGTCCTTATCCGAATCATGGCTGGCGGCGTACGAAACGTCTCGCTGATATATATCATCAAAACACGACATTTCTGAATCACGTCGGATTCGCTTCCAGCGGGTAAGACAGAAGTTGCGATTATCATAAGTGGGTATGATTTCCGTTGCTTCTTCGTTTGACTCTAAATTAGCGTCGAGTTTACTCTAAAGTGTCGTCTAGCAGAAAGGTCTTCATCCAAAAAAAAGACATGATTTTAAATATTTTTTCCAAAAAGCATGCTACTCAAAAGAACTGACCTAAGTGCAAAAATACTGACTTGACTTTATAACGGCACAAATGGCTGACCTTATAACCAAGCCCCTGTTTATCGAATGGTCTGATATGGGTCAAAACGGCAGGCTTTAAAACCACTCTTACGGTTTAATTAAACTTGCTACCTGAATGGTTCGGCATTGATATATTTTCGACGACATCGTGTGATTGCAGAAATGGAAGTCCAATTTCCTCCATGCGCATTATCCGCGCCGACATGTCATAAACAATACTTCGAATTTGATGATCACGCATTTCAACTTCATCCAAGTGTCGCTCAATTTTTAAAATTTTATCCGCAGATGCTTTCATCTGCTCCTCAAACCGCTTACCATCTTCACGCCGTTTCAAACGATAGTAGTCATCCACTAAGGCCGTTTGCAAATTAGTACCAACTAATTTGTCTTCATCCAAAAAAAAACGT
>SCLG01000027.1:89137-99747 GCA_004367875.1 Oikopleura albicans
AAAAAAATCCAAAATGATCAGTTTCGTCATTCGTACAATTTCACTTTACCTTGTCCCATATTTGCCAAATTTTTATTTCAATTTTGATTCGTACTAATGTGCAACCGACCTAAGTCTTCCTCCCAATCGTGTAGGTTTTCCTCCTCGTTTTCGTTGAGAAAAAGTTTGAGGCCGCGATCTGCTCGAAATCGACCTTTTTTGCGTCGCCCAATACACTTATCGACCAACATTTTTATATGACAAAACAGGATGAATGGCGGCGGTAGAATTGGATGCGCTTTTATTAGGTTGAAAATATAAATTATATTGGTTTTAAGGTCAAAGGGGTGGTCTTAATCCCCCCCCCAAAAAAAAAAAACGTAAAAAGACATGATTTTCTAGAGTTTTTTCCCCAAAAAGCATGCTACTGAATAAAACTGACATGACCTTAGTGCCTGAAAAAACTGGCTTGACCTTAGTGCAAAAAAAATGACTTGACCTTATAACGGCACAAATGCCTGACCTTATGACCAACCCCCTGTAACTAACTTTAACTTGTTGAGGATAATTGTTGAAACAAAAAACGAACACCAGTCCACTGGTTAAAATTATAAAAGCCGTAAAAAAAGTTGATGTTTGTTGTTTAGTCTATTTGGGCGCATAAGAGCCCCTTTTTTGTAAATTTTTAATAAAGGAGAATTTTTGTGCTGATTTTTCAGCTTTAACCTACGTTAACTTTTTAAACTAAATTTACTGAGCTAAATAACAAGTGACCTCGTGTTCTCATTGGCTTTACTCCACCGATGCTCGGATGCGGGCCAATCAGGAGCGTTTCTTACTATGAGTCATCCATGTTACCCGAAAATGTTTTTTCTTTATTTATTGCAACAACTTTCTCTGTTTTAACAGTCAAAATCGCCAGAAAGAGATAACTCTTAACTATTGGTATATTTGTTCACTTTTCTAAAATTTCAAGCAAAATAAGGTTTTTTGAAATTTCATTTGAAAGATTTTAAAGTCTTTTATTTATCTGAAAATGAGAAAATATTCCTTAAGGAGGGGACATAGGCGTTGTGTACAAACGGAAACGGAAATCTTTAAAATGCCTCTAGGCAATATATTTTTTGGGTTTTGTTATTTGTTTAGGGGTATTTATCGTAAATAAGACTAGAAAAAATAACTGGACCAACTAATTCTCGAAATTTTTGACGGTTTTTCATTTGTGATAAAACCATATATTTGATGAAGTCATCCCACAATTTTTATCAGAAAAACACAATCGAACTGTTGTTTCCTTTTGATTTATATACTTTAGTTATCTGAGATACCTAGAGAAACAGTAATAATTGTTAAATCTCAAAAATGCGCTCAAAAACTTGTAAAAAACAAACAATTTCAACACATGTTTACGTTTTTTTGGATGTTTTTGGTTACATTTTCGGGAACTAGTTTTACAGCTTTCACGATNATAACTCTTAACTATTGGTATATTTGTTCACTTTTCTAAAATTTCAAGCAAAATAATGTTTTTTGAAATTTCATTTGAAAGATTTTAAAGTCTTTTATTTATCTGAAAATGAGAAAATATTCCTTAATTTTAAGACTTTAGTAAAAATGCGTAAAAAATTAAATTACCTCACTTATTGTATCATCTCATGTATTTAAAGCGCACGTATGGCCAAAATAAGTTTTCGGTTTATATTATACAAAAAATATAAAAATTCAAACCCTATACTTCATATTGCATGATTACTTCATAACGTTGACAAGCCCAAATCTGATTTGATTCTTGTTTGGCTCGGGCAAATGTGTTATTAAACACGGCGATTAAGAGGTTCAGGAGAAGAATGTTGGCGACTAGTAAATAAATGGTCATCATAACCGGTACAATCCATGTCCCCGGATTACACATGCCGATTTTGGCGTTTTCCTCCGTGCATGGGTCAATGGTAAACGCATACACTTCACCATACAACATAAAGTACGGCTCTTGGGTAATGTTCCATAATATTTGCCAATTCCATTTCTCGTTGCTATTGTTAATCATAGATTGACGACATACGCCAAAAGAAAGCAAAACAACAAATAAAATAACAAGAAACGATGTCATGTCAACCATCATTTTTCCCGCTATTGTCAGGGTTAGAAATCAATCGGGAACCTAGGCAAAATCACGATAAAATGCTTACTTTTTTTCGATTTTTTTGAAATGATTTAATTAGACCAATGATAAAATAAGATATTTTATAGAAATTTGTTAAAAAGTCTTGAGTAGAAAGACCACACATTATTTTTTAACGCCATCTGGACCTCTCTAGTCTACTAGACTAGTCCTAGCCTAGGACTCCTAGGACTTTTTAAAGAACATTTTTTTTGTCTTTTCATGTTAACCTATATGTGTCAGTCACTTATTAAGGCCTAATGAAACGGCCCATTTGGCAAGATAATGTTTTTAAAATGGCGTTCTTTGATCCCTATAGTGACGTTATCTTTTTTGATATTCGTTGGACCATGTACCTTTTCGTGTTCTTAAATATATTGAGATCTTAATATAGTTAAAAACAGTTAAATACTTTTCAAAGGCGGTATTTACATTTATATGATCAAATATTGGCATTTTAAGTAAAATAATTGTTTGAGGAAATAAGGACATCCAAACCATATGGATCAAAAAGTCGAAACTATTCTCTTAAGAAACCCAATGGGCCGTTTTATTAGGTCTTTAATAAGTGACGGACATATATAAGTTAACATATTAAATTTAGAGATCAAAAGAAAAAAACGTTATACCAACGAATATAATCTTAAGGTTTAAACATTCTTTTGGTATTAAACACTATAAACACGGGCATAGTTAACATCGGTGCCTGAATAGCAGATGTCGAAGAGAATATTTTGAATTTTTTTTTTTTGAAGTTTTTTTTTCACGGTACTTTTATTTTTAAGGCTCAAGACCAAAAATCGTCAAATATATTTTCAGATGCATTTTAACTTATGTTATTTTTATATCAACTCCAAACTTTTGATATAAAAATAACATTTTTAGTGAAAATGTATCTAAAATTAATTTTACTTTTTTTTTTGCTTATTTTTAGGGTTTTTATAAGCTGGAACTGGTAGATTGCAATTACTTTACCGGTACGGTCTCCAGAAAAACGTTCACGAATTATCGAACCCTGGCCATCGTCACGTACGGCCCGAGAGTTTTATGAACACAGCAAAACTTAAACCACCGTGTAAACCATAGGACTAGGTCAATACAATAAAGCATTCGACCATAGCCAATACATGCATATAAATCTTTGGACTCCGTGGTTGGTTCAATGATGAAGTTTTTGTCAACTTTACCTAAGCTAAATATGCCGCACGAACGCAAAATAAGCCCCACGAAAAAAATGATGATTCCGAGCGTTTCAATAGCATTCCAAAAATTGCTGTGCCAATTTTTTACTTTCAGTTGGGGTGTTTACATTTTAAAGACGCCCATATCTTATAACTCAGCCAAACGGGTTCAGCGAAAATATCAAGATAATAACTGTATTTGAAGAAAGTTAAATTGGTAAAATGTTTGCCTAACATTTGTACCTTTTTCGGGCCTCAAAAATAAAAATAATGAAATACAAGTTCCTGTCACTTTTAATGTGTCGATAAAAGCTTGACGCCTTAATTGAATAGACCAAATTTTCGGAAAAAAATTGCTCGATTACGTAAATTTGACACGATACCGGCGCAGAGCGTAGGCGGCTTTATGGTAAATTTGAGTTCAAATTTTTACCCAATAACGGCGCAGGGATGTAATATATTACCGACAAAAATCAATTTTAAAATAGCACCCCAAGCTTTCGGCCAAATGCCTCTCGGTGTCGAAAACACCATAGTGCGGAGATTTTCAATGGCAAATGTAGTAATATAAATAATGACGAACCACTCGGTGGGCCAAATATAGTTGGTCGCCGTCCGCAGCAAAATGGTATAGCAAAAGCAAATGATGAAAATGGCATAGACAAATACATTGAACCAGTATTTTGTGATTGGTGCGTTAAAATACTCGTAGGCTTTTCTGGTGATTTCTAACTCGCCAGTGCGCAAAATGAGCTTCTCATTAAATGCCTGCGTCGTTTTTTAAACAAGATTCAAAAATGATTATTTCGGGAAAAAAAGATCGCTGTTCTGATGAGTGGTCAATTGAACAATTTGAACAACAATATTATTTTTCCACAAAAAATGGCCGTAAAATCCGAAATCGTCGTTTTATCGTTTTTTTCAACGTATGAAAATTTGTGTATGTTAACCGGTATCGATGGCACATCTTTGTTTGGATATCGGTCGGACCGATTCGGCCCAATCATTAAAAACCAAATATTTCAGCTCTAAAGTCATTTTAATCTCGGGATAAAAAACGACCCTGTTTATTGCGATTTGGGATGCGGCTGGAACTCTCGAAATGCACGGTGGGGGTAACCGCCGATTCGGTCAACGTTGCCAGTCTCGGTGATAAACGTGACATTCCATTGTGGCCAAGGGTTTGTGGTGAACTGTACAGCAGCGAATTACGCTCAGCCGGCTCTCGCTGATAATTGTTTGCTTCGTCGCTGGATGACGAAGAGCTCAGTGATGTTGATGTCTCGTTATAACGCGTTGACATACCGGGATCAAGCTCTTAAACTAGGTTCGCAATTTGACATTTTATTCACATCTGGCTATATTGTATACATATATTATATAGCTATAGCTTTATTAATCATTAGGTATGATATAGGAAAGCATTCCCTGTACGATCTCTCTTAAAGCTATTAGAGAAATAATGTTTCATATGACATTAGTTGACCCCACAAATTGCGGACTTTATAACCGCTCCTCCCAGTAACATATTATGAACCGTACTCTTCACATTCATCCAAATATTCTTGCATTGTCTGCGGCTGTTGGAGAAGTTGCTCCTTGGTTTTGAACTTGATGAAAGAAATGTTATACTGCAATGGCAATACATGATTTAACGCGAGAACCGGAAATACGAGTAGGGAAAGGCCCACTTTAAAATTTGAATTTCGCCTTAAGTCCATACCGCCCATCCATAAATCGCTAAAATCGTTTGCAAATTAGCACACCCCAAAATTGAATCTGAGAAAAAAATCGGAAGTTTGGAACAATGAATAAAGGAAAATTGTTTTCAACCAATAAAAAAATATTTGTCTTAAAATAACCGTTAATAGTACAAAACTTATCGGTTTCTCAAAAAATTTAACAGATTAAGTTCCTACATTTTCCCAAACTGGAGAATTTCAATTCTGGGTTGTGCTAATTGTCAAACGACCTAATGATATTTTGCACACAAGGGTGAGCTATAAGATCGCGATGCTGGGCGAGAACAGCCAATGAAAGACACGTATGCCGCGACCAGGATTTTAACTCATAAGTGAGGAGTTGGTAGCACATTTTATCCGATTCCTTGTATCCGAGCTTCAAGAGCTCAATGGATTTTTCCTAAGAGCCGGACGTCAGATGGGAATTTTATGTACGGTTTTGAAAAATTTCACAAGACTTCAAACTACAGTTTACTACTGTAAATGTATACAAAAGTCCAAAAAGACATATAATGCATTTTTAGCACGGTACTGTCATAAATGACTGTATAAAAATAAGAAATAAGTTAGCAATTGCAAAATCAAATTTTGAAATTTAGAAATCGTATTTTTAGAGGAGTTTAAAACATTGAAAGCATGTGCCCTGATCTGATACCCTGCCTTAAACACCTCTGCAGAAGTTCTAAAGTACTGAATTTCTTCTTGATTTATATCATCATCTTCGGCCTCTTGTGCCATTCGTTTGTACATTTTCATGGCCACAAGGGACTTTGCCAATGCTTCCTCGCCCTGCTGCCACATAAAAATCGCCATTTCCTGACGGCGCATCAACACCGACCAAATCAAAAGCTCATGAAACGGATACTCAAACGTTTTGTACGGACTTTTTAAGGATATAAATAACACATCGGGAATCCCTAAATCACTCGCAAAGTAACTGTCATAATTGATTAAGAAGACAAATAATAGCGCACTTCCATACTGTATGTACATAAGCTCGTTAAAAAAAGACCCTAAATGCATTTTCAAAATACCATAAGACGTTATACCATCTGAAATAATTTCCATCATAAGACCATAAGATGCATGAAATAAATTTTGAGATACATGATTTTAAATCAAAGGAAAAAAGGTGCCACAGGATGTCATTATCTATCAAAAAGACATGATGTTCTAAAAAATCCCAAAAGGCATCATTTTAAAAATTGTGAAATTTATGGTCCATAAATTATGGGCCACTTCATATGAAAAATCACACATTTTTCACATCCCTGGGCTATTATCCACAATTTGTTCCGGTGAGCTTTCATAATAAAGTCGAAATCGTTTTCGGGTGTATTGGGCACGGTACGTTCCGCCCATGAGCAGCTCGACGACACGGCCGACGTGAGTTAATTTAATCGTTTTATCTTCTTGATTGCGGAGCGCTTTTGGCATGACATCGTCAAATAAATATTTCAAATGCTGTGGCAAGTAGTCAGGCTTATCGGTTTGATTGTAAAGGTCCTCTAGACGCTTATATGTCAAAAATTTGTGCATTGAGACTCCGTTTTCCATCAATAGCTGTTTTTAAGTTACAAATTATTATTATAAAATTCGACCAAAAATTAACTTTATATTCAGCCTTATTAAGTCTTCATCTAAGTCTTAAAGAAAAAAAAGTGACCTACAGTCCTTACAATTATTAGGGACTAATTATGGATGCATTTGCGCGAAAAATGTCTGAGTGACGTCAAAAAATGATATATTTTGGTTTCAATTAACCCATTAGGGACGAAATTTCAGAAAAAACATCACAAATGGAAGTTGACTTGATTACGGAACGACTGTATTGACTGGAAGATGTTTTTACTTCCACCCAAATTATTGGTTTGATAGAATTAATTAAGGTAAATATAAAACTCGTCCTTGACAAACTCAACACGATCATTAACCAGTGCTTCTTCGAGTCTTTTTTCTAAACTACCAACTCGAAAGTCTTTGGCATGTGGAAAGGCGAATATATGTGTTCGGGCGATATCGGCCCGGTCCCAGGACATGGCCATTTTGAGCCACTCGTCTGGATCACCACCTTTTCGCGGGTAGTGGTTAAATAAAGCGGTCAAAATTGCGTGGTCAATATTTCGAGTATTTTCGGAGCCTGCGCCAGGCAGGTCCATTCGGAAGATCTTTATTAAAATTTTATTTTCCATCGCACGATAAATTAGCAGTATCATGTTGGTGATTTCATCTGATTTTATATGGGGTAGCCATTCTTGAATATAAACCCTATATAGGGTTCGAAAACATCATACGATTTTTTTTTGAGTCATTTTTTACAAAAATATTATAATTATAATTCGTGAATATGAACAAAGTGCCGCTTCGGGTAATTTTTAATTACAAAAAATCAAAAAAATTTTTTCTCTAAAAGACACTGGGCGCTTGGACTAACTAAACAACGGTGTTGAACCCTATCCTTAACTCTTCTCTAAAGCCCTTTTCAAAATTTCCTCGATGATCGCATTTTGTGTATGCGAATGCAATAAGATCGGCGGCGTTTCGAGCTTGCCCATATCCATATGGATAAAACCGGTTATGACCAGTTCCGGCACAGACAACAACCGGAATCGACTCGACAACTTTCTTACTGATAGTCTCAATTGTTGTCTTATCGCCCTCGACAACCAGACATACCATGGGCACTTTATGCCGCTTAACCAAATCCTTTTCAAGAGTTCGCCGAAATTTAAGTTCGGCATTCCATTTTCCGATGGTCCCGTTATCAGCGAGGAGGAAATGCGTGTGGGCCGCATTTAGGACCGACCCCTTTGATAATGGATCGGCCATGGTTTGATAAGGGATCGGGCCACTTGGTCGGGTTTCGTGGAATTCGAGACCCTCTCGATTGTCCACAATGCCTAACAAAATATTAATCATTTTTTTCAATTTCCAAACTTTTGCTTCATGAATAATTTAAAGCAATTATCAACCAATAAATAAAAACTGTTTTGTTACCCAAAAACGGACACAACCAAGGCTTACATGTGTTAAATTTATGTACTCTACGGAGATCGTCCCTATTGAAACCATTAACTATAGTCTATAGCCTACCGCGAGGCGGTCCTGAGATCGACGCGCTTCAGGCAATCTTTGTATCCTTTTTAACGTTATTTTGACCGCATGACCGCGTCAGTCTCAGGACCACCTCACTGTATATAATTTATCGGTCCATGCTAAAAAATCTAGTCTGGCTATATTTTAGCTCGTACCCCACGGAGCGACGCCGATTGCTCTAATGCGACCTCGGCGAAGTAGTTCGTGTTCATGCAATGCTGATCCAACGAGTTCTCCAACGCCGGAATGAAGTCCGATACTCATTATCCAAGCCTCCGTTGTTCGAGTAGCGCGAATCAATCCCGACCCAATAATTTGTCTTTGGCCTGCTGTTAAATCTAGATGTTTTTCTCCGCCATGAACTTTTAGGTGATATAAATTATATACCAGGGACGCCGTTCTCTTTGAAAAATTGAAAGCTAGTGGGAAATTGCCAGATCTGTGAAGGCGTTTTGAAAGATAACAAAATATAGCCTAACAAATAGCCAAAAAGACATGATGGCCCAGTGTGTGGGCGGAAGACTTGGAAAATTTTTCCGAAAAAATAAGGACTACAAAAATGAAAAATTACGAGGTGAAACATAACATCGCACCAGATGTACCTTATGATTTTACTGAAATATCCTGACCGCCATATAACCATATTATAAGATCACTCTCCTGAACTCATTTTTTCGTATAAATACGCTATCAAATCATTTCATACCAATTTCCTGTAATAACAAGCTTTGGAAGATCAAGTTCCCATTCTTTGGTTAGTAATCTAATAGAATTAGCCGTTTGCGTCGTGTCAGAAAGCCGAATAAATTGCGCTTTATCACCCTCACCAGTACCCTGAAACTCAAGCGTTCCGACCGCATCGGTTGGAATTTCTTTCGTGTTTCGATTGGGCGACCAATCGGTCAAATGGCGATTTATTTCGGTGGGATCCCGCTGCCTATGATGCTTTTGAGTTCGACCGCAAAAACACTTAAGGTGGTTTTCAAATTAGCAAAAACTAATGATTTCAGTTTTTCAAATTTAAAATAGTGAAGTAATATAATAATAGTACAATAGGGGTGATAATAAGATAAAGACGTAAAAACCGACGTGACCTTAAATATATGTAAACAAACTGACTTGACCTAATAATCAGTCAAGAAATCTGACGAACTAATTTGGACTTCACCTCAAAAGACACGATTTCATTCAAAAATATGAATATTCGTTTGTAGTTCGTTCAGTAGCGTAAAAATATATAATTTTTTTCTAAAAAAGACATGGATTTTATTTAAAAAAAAAACTGACTTGACTTTATTCCGGTCAAAATGCCCGAAATTATAAACACCCCCTGTATAAAAATACAACAATAAATAAAATAACAAGATAAAGTGTAACGTATAAATTGGGGTGTTTAATCACAAACTTTAAAACTAGGGTATTTGGGTGATTTCAAAAAGTAAACTTCATGTAATTTCTGGTTTACTAACACAAAAATGAGCGTTTTTATGGATTGCTTGACAAAACAAATGTTTTTTCTAACAGGCTAATACTCGAAAAAACGAACTGTCTTCGAAATTGGAAAACTCTCCAAAAAACATGAATATTTTGTAGTTGACTAAACATTCTACATATAACAGTATGGTAAATAATATATAAATAATAATAATATTTCAAGCGCGGTGTTCTCATAAAATGGTTTAACAATTTTCTTATTCAGGATTATACTAAAATGAAAACAACCTTATGAATGTCCCCGAGTGTTGACGGTACGAATCGAATACACTCCCGGCGCTTAAACGTGTCATAGGTCCAACTTGAGGCTACCGGTGTTCGATTTGATCGCACTCTAATTGTTCGACGATTACCCCTAATCCCAAAATGATCCGTGTTAGTTTTTAGTAGTCACATTCACAATAAACAATACAAGCGGCCACACATTGATTTTGCCACGTTTTTTTTTGTCTCTGTGCAGTTTAATAAATTTTGCTGTGCGGTTATAAATAAATCTTCCATTATTGCGAAGCTTCAAATGATCATTCTGTTATTTGACATTTTTTCTGGATTTTCTATAACTGAACAACCCACAGATTATAAGACCTATTGACAATTTCAGATTATCAGACGAAGTCGAAAGAAACTATGGTGGGGATAAAGAAGCACATAAAACTAACATGTTATTTGAAATAACGAAGCATAACGACCACCTGGTTAGATTAAACAAAATTTTCCCAACGCTATAATTTAAACGGCACGGTTTAAATTCGTATAAAATGAAAACTGAATATTGTCTAATATTAATTAAGTATTTTTTGAAGAGAGGAGACCGGGTCGAACTAAAATGATTCTTTGAATACTGAAAACTTTTACCAACTTATCAAGTTATTTATTAATACAGTCCCGACTTTCCAATTGTGCAATTTGCATTTCGGAAAAACGTGCACAATTGGGCAGTCGTGCACAATTGGAGAG
>SCLG01000027.1:100395-145532 GCA_004367875.1 Oikopleura albicans
TGCACAATTGGAGGGTGCACAATTGGAAGGTCGGGACTGTATAAGTTATATTATATAACACATTATTCAGTTTGTAGTTTACCTCAATTCAAACAATTTTGGATATATGGCAAATATTCGTTTTCAATGTCGTTTTTAAAAGAAATGTGGGTCGTACTTGAAAACTACTTTGAAGTATTAGATAACTGTCGTTTTCACGCTTATTATATTTACTATTTGGGAGCTTCCAGATATTACCGAATAAGGCGCTTAAAGCAGATAACGCAATTTCATTATCATTGATTGTAATTGGTGCTGTGGAAGTGGGTTTTTTCAACATGTGATTTTTCAACATATGATTTTTCACAAAAAACGGAAATTCTTGAATAACATACGAATTTTTCAAACGTAGGAAAACATCTTGATTTTGAAAATACAAATAGTGCTGAAAATAAGTGCTAAAATATCACAATATCTTAGATTACAAAGTGGTCTAACTAACCATGCACGTGAAATACATTCAAATCGAACTACCAAAATTAGTTACTACGTTTAGTTATGTTAATTTTCAGTTAATTTTTAATAAAAGTGATTTTTCTGTTTTTTTTATCAATTACCTCTGAAGAGTTCCAGATTTGTCAAAAGGCAATAAAAGTTGAAAACGCGGCAAGAGGCAAGACATAAATAATTGTTAAAGTCTAATTGATCCTATAGATGCACAGATTACACCACTTACTGCATATCCGGTCGAATTTTAAAAGTTATGAATGACTTTGTATTTGAAAATCTCCTAACAATATTTTTTTATCATACAACTAAATTTTAATAAACCAAATCCCAATATTTTTGATCGGCAAATGAAAAAGCTATAACAGAGAAAGAGTAATTAGGACAAAACGCTAAAAAAAATCGCCAAAATAGTGCTGGTCCTCATGACCTCAATTTTTATTTCTTCAGTGTATCAACATAATTCTCAATAAATGAGTATNGAGCTGATGCGCGGGAGTTTCGTTAGTAGGTTTCAAAAAGTTCATTGAAATTCACAGTCTACAACATCTTTTACGATCACTTTTTTGGCATGACATATTTGTACACAGAGGGTCACTCACCTCCTTAAA
This sequence comes from Oikopleura albicans, assembly GCA_004367875.1. NCBI lineage: Eukaryota > Metazoa > Chordata > Appendicularia > Copelata > Oikopleuridae > Oikopleura > Oikopleura albicans. The sequence goes on from SCLG01000027.1 coordinate 101,493, forward strand.
TTCATTGCTAATTTAAAAAAAGAAGTCAGTCTTTGTCAGAACAATTACTATTGTTCGAAAAGTTCGACTAAAAAACTAACAACCGGAATTCTGTTTTTTTATTTGTATATTTTCAAGAAAAACAAATACAATTTAGAATTCTTGAAACTATTTATTCTTACTCTCTAGAATATGTATGAAATTATTATTTTCAGTTCCATTTTTTCAACTTTTAGTTTTCAATTTTTAGTTTCCTTTTTTTTAGTCTACGCTTATAACCAACCACTTTTCCGACCCTCATTTTTGGTCTACGTTTATAACCAACCAGTAGTCTACGCTTATAACCAACCACCACTGTACTCACAGAAATAAATGTTTATCAGAAAATCATATAATTGTGAAGACAGCTTTATAATTTTAATTACACTGGAACACGGTAGTAAGGACGGGCAAACAAATTTTCACTAGTTCATGTGAGGATACGATTTGCCAATTTTTCCCCGATTTTTCTCACTAGTTCATGTGAAATTGGAATTTTACTGGTTCATATAAGTTGGATTTTTGAAAAAAAATCAAAAAAAAATCCTGGTTCATATGAGTTGGATTTTTGAAAATTTTCTGGTTCATATGAGTCACTAGTTCATGTGAGGATATAAAATTTGCCCGGTTCATATAAATTGGAAAATTTTCCCGGTTCATATGAGTTGGACTTTTCTTCCGGTTCATGTATATGCTATATCATCAAAATTTTATAAAAAGCTGTCTTCACAATTGGGGAATGTTTCACCGATAAGTTAACTTGTTAGATGGTGTATATATAAATAATGTGAACAAATACATACCGGTATTGAATGTCATCATTAGATCGAGAAATGTCATCAATATGAACAGAAGTTGCCATTCTTGCCAATTATGGAAGAATAATAATTTATGTGCCTTCATTTGGTTATCATAATAATAAGTTAAGCTAATGCTGGATTCATCGTGTTGAAACACATTGAAACAAATTGAAGCAAGTTGTAACTAATTGAAACAACTTGTTTCAAACAAGTACACAGGTTAAGTACTTAACCTGTGTATATGATATTTACAAGGAGTTATGTTTTCAGAACGTCAAAAGATAGCATGAAATCTAATTTTTCGCCAAAAACGAGTAAAAAGACATAATTTTATAGAAAAATACCATAAGACCTAAGAGCAAAAAAGACAATAAGCCTTTACAGCGTTACTTTTTTAGACCTTAGAATCATCCTCTGTACCATAATCATAAATGTGTATTGTTCTAACAAGGATTTCTGATAAAATTTGGACGAGTTTCTCAATATAGAGACAATCTTCGTTTTTTGGTTAAAAGGCCTGTGGAGGACTATCTATGAGGTGGAAAATGTTACGTAATAAATCCTCCACAGGCTAGCTCTATATTGAGAACGTCGTCAAAATTTTTATCAGAATCCCTGTTATAACAGAAAAATCTAGAAAAAATTAATAACCAAAACAAAGTAATCTGATTACTTATGGATGACGCTTGTTTCGATCTTCCCTACCACCAATATTTGTTGCTGTAATGGAAGAAAATAACCGCGTAACTAAAAGTACTTATTGATGCACCTGTATTTTTATTAAAAAAAATATTTGAAATTTTCAGTAAACAAGCTTTAACTTTAAAGATGAAAACTATACATTTTCGAGTTAAAAACGCGTCGTTTAACCTTTTTAACCCCGCCTTACTGCGGTACCGTGGTCTTACGGAGAAGAATTTCTTCAGCGGAAATTTCCAAAAAANCTCACCATAATCAGTTGATTGTCTTTAACTAGAATGTTGTCCAACCCCAAGACACAACTGAATAAAAATACACTTATGTTGTATGTCTGACGTTAACTCAATCATAAAGTGCAACTAAAGGATAAATATCCTATCTCTTGAAAAAGGGTCTTCATCCAAAAAAATCGTAAATGATTCACAAAGGATGGGAAAAGGTGTTCACGGCATTCTCAAACTGATATAATGTATGCCATGTCTCCAGGGAGGGTTTGTTTTTTACTTTTTTGTAAACAAGTTGACCGTACCACCCTTAAAATGACAGGATTTTAAAGAGTTTTTTTCTAAAAAACATACTTCTCAAAAAAAAAAAATTGACTTGACCTTAACGCAAAAAAACGACTTGGCCATAGTGCAAAAAACCTGACTTGACCTTATAACTAGGCTGCCCACGAACTTTTTCAACGTACCCAAAAATTTCGAAAAAATTTTCCAAAGGCTACAAAATGCACTTGTTTGTGGTACGCCTAAACCCAAAGTTCGTGGGCAGCCTACTTATAACGGCTGACCTCATCACTAACCCCGCCTGTACTATTGTTCACTATTTATCACAAAGCCTGATTAAAAATAAGTGTCAACTATTTATTTACCTGGTTAGGATTCAAATTGTAAAATATCGATAACAAATTACATAAAAAACAATTTGATTTGACAAAAAATCTCGGTGTGATCTCCAGCTAAACTGTTCCTTCCGAGATACGCTTGCTCAATGAGTAAGTGACTCATGTTCGCCCTCTACCCGGCCTAACATGAAATGTCNGAGTTTTTTTTTCCAAAAAACATCTCAAAAAAAAATTGACTTGACCTTAACGCAAAAAAAACGACTTGGCCATAGTGCAAAAAACCTGACTTGACCTTATAACTAGGCTGCCCACGAACGTTTTCAACGTACCATTCGAAACATTTTCCCAAAGGCTACAAAATGCACTTGTTTGTGGTACTCCTAAACCCAAAGTTCGTGGGCAGCCTGCTTATAACGGCTGACCTCATCACTAACCCCGCCTGTACTATTGTTCACTATTTATCACAAAGCCTGATTAAAAATAACTGTCAACTATTTATTTACCTGATTAGGATTCAAAATATCGATAACAAATTACATAAAATTTTTTTAAATATTTGTTTTAACAATTTGATTTGACAAAAAATCTCGGTGTGATCTCCAGCTAAACTGTTCCTTCCGAGATACGCTTGCTCAATGAGTAAGTGACTCATGTTCGCCCTCTACCCGGCCTAACATGAAATGTCTGGGCCAGCCTGATAAAACGACAATTTGTGCAAATTACTCCAGACCGACTGGCGGATAGAAATTCACGGAAGAAGTCAGATTTTATCTAAACCTAGTTGAAACAATTTATAGGTTTCAAATGATACCAAATGGTTAGATGGCGTCAGAGCAAAAACAAAAAACATAAGACCGAATCCCAGACCTTTTAACCCTCGTACAAAAAAGTTGCTTGAATATCACGAGCGAAGCGGAAAATCATACTCGTCAACTAGGACCTAGTAACCGTTAAGTAGGGACCGCAAACACATGTACTAATTTATCCAAAATAAAATGAAGAAAAACAATAAAATTTAGCGATAAAGGCGCCGGAATGGGTGCATTTAAAATTTAGTTTAATTCTTACATTACGCGTTGAAACTTAGTCGATCCATATTGTCAGCGAGATTTATGGCGTATTAAGCTGACTTACTCGATAAGATGCTCGCCGGTTGGTCTCTTGGTTGTTACGATAAACGCAAATAATCTCTGTCCTGAACGGAGCATCCAATTAGTAGAACCGCTTTTCAATTGGTTCAGATTCTAAATTACCATAATAAAATCAAATTTATTGTGAATAAGAATTGTTGGAAACGTAAGCGCGATGAATAATACATGATAATGTTAGCGCAAAGGCTCATGAATTATAAATAGAGGGGACCACATTTTTTATTTGAATGCAGAGGTCCAATATTGGCGCTACCGAGTAGGGTAACAACTCTAATGAATTATTCGAATGCAGCCAGCTCTTTGAGATTTGAATATACACGGGAATTATGAGACACAGCGTCCCCGAACGGCGTCAAAACTAGACATCTGAGAGCCGTACAATAAGGCGAAAACTCTTGATTTTGTAGATAAATATGCTATTGTATATTCCGACTAGATCCTCGCTGAATACATGTAAGATTCGGCCAAAAATCTCACATGCAAATGTGAGATTTATGGACCTTCTTCTTAATTTGTCCAGAAATGTGATTCCCTCTATGAATAGGAATTATGATCCTTAACAAATGTAAATTGATAAAAAAACATTGTCACTTTCACCGAAGTTCTGTGTCCAAAAAATTCATAGAGAGTTGCTATATAGTATATCATATACTATACACAAATCGTGAGATGTCCACACCTTACACGGGAGTATACCACAAATATTAGTCCTATACCCATTTAAATGGCATGTCACCGCGGTTTTCTACCGAAACGTTATCGAATAAAATCGTGATAAAATCCACGAAAAGATTTTTTTTTCTCGCAGCGCCTAATGACATATAAATGAATGCAAAATGACTGTGTCTCGAAATTTGGGTTCAATTGAAACCACTTGTGTTCAACTCCAAAAGCAGCGTATGGAAATATTCCAAATGCAAGGGCTGGTTATAAGTTCTTAACGAACAGAGACCATGAGACCGTAATGCGTAGAAAATCATCTCTAAAAGTTCCAAAGGATATTTCATAGGATACAAATGTAAAAAGACTTTAAGATATGGTCATATGGTCTTAGAAGGCCTTATAAAAATCTAAGACCTTATAACCAACCCCTGTAATTATTTCGAAGATGTCAGGAAATACGTGTATTGAATCAATACTATCGACTCTACTTTGCGTAAATTATAACTTATAGGCTATACATTATTTATTATTATTATAAGCGGACGCTTCAAAATATCGCGAAGTAATAAGTGAATTACTACCTCACTGCTAAGTTTACTCATTATGCGAACGATATTAAAATTTACATATATCCATTGAATCAAAAAGATAGGATATCTTAGATAGTTAAAACTACAGTGACGAGTTTTTTCACCATTTTTTTTATCTACTCCAAAACCTGACGTGATACGGTAAACTTGATTTAAATTGTACAGGGGATTGGTTTTAATGTCAAGGTGTAACAAATGACCTGACCTTACATAAATCATCCCTTGGGCGCATAATTCAAATCAAATTTATATCATGTCAGGTCTAGGAAGAGAAGGAAAATTATTGGTGCAATAGTGAAAAAAAAACTCATCAGTTAACAAAGGGCTGAGATAATGTCTATAAGGAAGAGCTCAAAGTAACGAAGCTCAAAATTATTGAGCCTCAAATAGACAATTTAGAAAAAAGGAAATATCGCCTGAAAACAATCATTTCATAACTTAAGTTGTCAATGAGGTACTATGGGTTAAAACAAAACCACTGTAGTGAATTAGGCCTGATGTGAAGATATGTACAGTTTGTTTAACATGTGCTTTAAAGCCGATTATTAAATTTGAGAAAGAAAGTCAAGGTCATTGTTTGAGGTTAACCGACCAACGCCGAAAGAAAATGAAAAGTTTCTTTTCGCAGCGNCAAAAACAATTTTGATTTTTTTTGTCTCAGATTATTCGCCTTGAAATTTGACTCGATACCTGTTTCAGCGATTTTTGATTCGAGCCAGTTTTGACAAGATATTTGCAAAAATAGGGCGTTTCGTTAAAATTTTAACGAATGGACCCTTGGGAGCGCTTAAGCGTGGCTACATATGATGCGATTACTGTATTGGAGTATAGGATGGGCCCGCGAAATGGGGCTGCATAGGATGCGATTTTTCTCTTGGGGTACAGAACGGGTTCGTGAAACGGGGCTACATAGCCTATGTTACATAGGCTATGTAACATAGGAGACAGCCCGGGTTTTCACGGAAAATGTTTTTGTAGGAAATGGTTTTGCAAAAAAATTACCTGCAAAACTGTTCCTCCGAGAAACGGTGTTACCTGATAAAATTACGTTCCACATTCAATAAAAGAATCATTACAGTAAAAAACCCCTTTCATCGAAACATTTTTCCTTGAATGACATTTTCTTCCAGAAACTTTTGCCCGAAAAACACAATACACCGGGTGCGCCCTTATCTGGCCAGCCGTTATCTGGCCGAATTTCCCGCTCGTCCATTTATCTTGCCGGATTTTGTGGCAGAAAATTTCTAGGTACTCCGCCCACGCACTGCGCCGTTATCTGGTGGGAAATTCTCAAAATGTGTGTTATTTTTTTCTCGATGAAATGATATTAAAATCTAGGTTTAGTTAGTTCAAAATTTGAACTTCAAATAACAGAAGTTAAACGATGAGAAAGATGATCATTATAACATTATAGTTTGCGTAATTCTCCGCTCGTGCTGTTATCTGGCCGTTTTTAGCCGATAATTGTCCAGACAGTCCGCCTAGGCCTGCGCCGTTATCTTGCCATTATTACGTAACAAAATATTTTTTCGGCAAAAATTTCGGTCAGATAACGGCGCACCCGGTGTACTGCATTAGGGGCGAATTAACAAAAGCTCTTTGGAAAGGCTTACAGAGGGTAGGCCAATTCCGGAACACCCCATTCCGGAACAGTTGCCGGAAAAAAGTCCAATTCCGGAACGCTTTTCATCTGAAAAAAGATTTAAAGTCCCATTCCGGAACGAAAAAGTCTAATTCCGGAACGGTTTTTGGGCTAAAAGTCCGATTCTGGAACAAAAGGGGACTTTCGCTCAAAATCGCAAAACGTTCCGGAATTGGCCTACCCTCTGTATATGATTTTACCCGGAAAAAAGTTTTCTTCCAAAAACCAATTCTTGAATTTTCCCCGAAAAAACAAATTGCGTAATCTACGAAAAAAAACGTAATCTACGACGTCGAATTGATTTTGACACGAAGGGTCAGCAAAAAAATAATCGATTACATTATTTTTATTGTGCGCCTATGGATCACAAGATGTGTTAGTCATAATACACTCACCATATTATGCGAGAAACGAAAAAATACTCGTCACCAGGCCACCACACTCCTGCCCCCACACTCGCAGCCAACCTCCATGAGTAATTGCCATATTTCAAATGTATCAAATTAAATGAATCATCAAACTAGGTGATTTACAGAGCGAAAAAAAAGTCTATCTTGAAAAAAGCGCATGACCCAATCGACTTTACCAATAATACGCCGTTGGCGGATTACACCTTAAATCTCGTCATAACATGTTTCATCCTCGACAACAATCCAACTATTATTTCCACTGGAGCACTGTTCATATGACGATGGACAGGTTTTTGACACAATTTCAATTGGAGAACTTTCCAGCTCGTCGCACTGATCGCGTGGCCAAATTTGAACATTTGGTCGTTGACCAATACTCACTACTCCTGCTGAATTTAAATGTAGAAATATTTATGAATTTAACATTTGGCTTCTATAATATAGAATCTATATCAATATTTTGTTTTAAAAATATGAAATTAATTACAGGCGTTGTGAGTTAAGTCGAGGTCCGAAAAACTGACTTATGCTCAGTGCAAAAAAATGACTTGAGCTTAATGGCGGACCTTATAACCAACAAGGCCTGTTATTTTCGTTAATTATTGGGTGATAAGTTTTATAAAACTTAGGTAGTTTTTTAAGATATGATTTCTATCTGAAAAATGAAAAAAAAACATACGTGTTACATCTTTAGTGTCTGATTTTTGACATGCTTTGGTTATCGCATTGTTTATATTCACCATATCATCTTGGCTTAACGATTTTGATGAAAGTGATTCGCTTTCAACTGAGACACTCTCGTCGATCAAATTTTTAGACTCGCATTCATTTGGAGTGGAACAATTCTGCGTTTCTTGTTTTCGTTTCACTTTGTTTTTTATATGACGCTCGAAAAGAACAAATTGCAGAGATCGAAATGATGTGTTCAAGAAAAGGTGGAATTATTTTTGTTACAACTTGTTGCAAAAAACTTGAACTCCGAATGGAAGCTATGTGGCGGTATCAAAATATGAAACGTCTTAAAGTCTACTTAGCCGACGCTCTAAAATTATTTTTTGAAAATTAATTTTTATCTATTGGAAGATAGTAACGATTTGCACTAGAATAAAAACAAATCTACCAATAAATTTGATTGGAAGCTGATTTTTTTACAGGGGGGTTTTATAGGGCGGGAGGTCTTAATTAGAATTAATTTTAACTTATAAAAAACAAATTTTAAAATAAAAAGTTAAAAATCACCAAAAACAATTTTCTAATAAAATCGCCGATCCAGGCGCGCACCAATGGAAGATGGCACCTGTGCACCGTAGTATGATCAAATATTACTCCAGCACGTGATTAATGTTTGAACTGACTGTTATTCAGTTTGTTTATCCACTTTGTAATTTTTAATTACAACCCATACTCCCATTAGAGACGCTTCTATTAGGGTCGCTTTTTCGCAAGAGTATTTCAAAACTGTCCAAAATTGACCACTTTTGAGTAGTGCTCTACTGAGGGTAGGGACTGTAATTAATTGAATTTCGTTGGAATATTCATATTTTGTTATCAATTGTGAAAAAAAGTGTCCGTTTTNCAGGCGCGCACCAATGGAAGATGGCACCTGTGCACCGTAGTATGATCAAATATTACTCCAGCACGTGATTAATGTTTGAACTGACTGTTATTCAGTTTGTTTATCCACTTTGTAATTTTTAATTACAACCCATACTCCCATTAGAGACGCTTCTATTAGGGTCGCTTTTTCGCAAGAGTATTTCAAAACTGTCCAAAATTGACCACTTTTGAGTAGTGCTCTACTGAGGGTAGGGACTGTAATTAATTGAATTTCGTTGGAATATTCATATTTTGTTATCAATTGTGAAAAAAAGTGTCCGTTTTGCTAAACTATCAAACTAAAGACAAAACAAGCTAATTTTTGTCCAAATGGATATACTTGAATGTGCCCTGAGAGTTAAAATATAAGAAGTAAATACGAATTTTAATTTTGCGCGTTGTTACCAAGGAGTTGGGACATAATTCTATTTTTGCAGTTTATTTATTGGGCGTACTACTTTGCCATGACTGGGCGCTGACTAAAAAACCACGATTTTATGGCTAAAATTGGCAACTTTAGCGTGACCGTACGGGTTAAAAGCATACAATACCACATAGGTAGGATACTAACGGTGACATAGGGGTTAAGCCATCAAAATATGCCTTTTGACTTAAATAGTCGTATTTTTGTCTTCGTTTGCAAATATCGTATACCACTGAGACACAGTAAACAAAAATATCCGTTTGTCAATTAAATGACAAATCGGCTAAGTAGAGTTAACGGGACTAGGACGTCAATTCCAGGACCAAAACGAATACAGGGGGGTCTGGTTATAAGGTCAAGCCCGAAAAAAATGACTTGACCTTAATGCACTTCAAAAAAATGACTTGACCTTATTACCATTTGAAGAAATTTTTTGTAATATTTGATTTTCCCCAAAAAATAACCAGACCCCCTCTATGGTCTTCACTCTAGAAAATGTTAGAGAAAGACACTATTTTATAGAAAAAAAGTGTAAAAAGACATGATTTCCAAGATTTTTTTCCCAAAATACATACTTCAAAAAAAAATTGACTTGACCTTAGTGCAAGAAAAAAATGACTTGACCTTAGTGCAAAAAAGATGACTTGACCTTATAGCGGTCACCTTTTGTGACCTTATAACCAGACCACCCTGTAATATTAACGAATAAAATGATAAATTTCGACCTNAAGTGAATAGTGGTACAAAAATGGAAAATGCTCTCTAGCGCCAACACGTGACATGCTAGGAATTTTTGGTAAACTTTTTTGAACTTCTTGGGTCTTGATTATCCCGTATATGAAGTTTCATCAATTTCTGACGTATATTTCGAGATTTCAATTTCCCGGAATCCATCCTACTTATAAAGAACAAATTTTAAAATAAAAAATCACCAAAAACAATTTTCTAATAAAATCGCCGATTCAGGCGCGCACCAATGGAAGATGGCACCTGTGCAACGTAGTATGATCAAATATTACTCCAGCACGTGATTAATGTTCGAACTGACTGTTATTCAGTTTGTTTATCCACTTTGTAATTTTTAATTACAGCCCATACTCCCATTAGGGTCGCATTTTTCGCAAAAGAGTATTTCAAAACTGTCCAAAATTGACCACTTTTGAGTAGTGCTCTACTGAGGGTAGGGACTGTAATTAATGGAATTTCGTTGCAATATTCATATTTTGTTATCATTTGTGAAAAAAGTGTACGTTATGCTATAGCTATATACTATCTAACTAAAGACAAAACAAGCTAATTTTCATCCTAATTTTTGTCCAAATGTATATACTTGAATGTGCCCTGAGAGTTAAAATATAAGAAGTTAATACGAATTTTAATTTTGCGCGTTGTTACCAAGGAGTTGGGACATAATTCTATTTTTGCAGTTTTTTATTGGGCATACTATTTTGCCATGATTGAGCGCTGACTAAAAAACACGATTTTATGGCTAAAATTGGCAACTTTAGCGTGACCGTACGGGTTAAAGGCATACAATACCACCTAGGGGTTAAGCCATCAAAATATGCCTTTTGACGTAAATAGTCGTATTTTTGTCTTCGTTTGCAAATATCGTATGCCACTGAGACACAGTAAGCAGAAATATCCGATTGTCAATTAAATGACAAATCGGCTAAGTAGAGTTAACGGGACTAGGACGTCAATTCTAGGACCAAAACGAACAATATTAACGGATAACATGATTAATTTCGACCTCTAACTGGTTCGTCATGAACTGAAATGTTAAATTGGTTTTGTTTAGGCTCTGGTGGAAGTTCTTCGTGGCATTCGTCACCATTTATAAAAATATCATCGTCGAAAATTTCCTTGGAAATACGATCAGTAACATTTGAAGCAATATCTTTAACACCTGTGCTGAGTTTTTGAACGACTGGCTGGGTTGAACGTATTTTGTCATTAAGTTTTTTCTTTAGGCCGAAAAATAACCCCTTGGCTGCTTGGAATGCCTCGTCCATTTCGACGGCTTGACTGTTTCCTCGTTTAATCTGAAGTTAATATGAAATTTCCAGTCTGTCGTTTATTTTATTCAATAAAGAAGTGTTCAAAACAAGTAAAAAAAAAAATTGAGGTGTTAACTCGTAGGAACCAAAAACTCATTTTTCTCAGATAAAATATACAGGGTGTCTGGTTATAAGTTCAAGCCCAAAAAAACTGACTTGACCTTAATTTGACGGGAGTGAAAAAGGCAATATTTTTTCATGTGTTCTTTTTTCATACAATGTTTTTTTTCATGCAACATTCTATCTTTTTTCACTACTGCCAGATGTGACTTTTGACTATTTCTTAGCAAAAAATTTAAAATCAAGAAATAACATACGTTTGTTTTCGTGGTCAGTGTTGGCATCTTTGACGTAACCAATCGCAATGCTTGTCCAGAGGCTACGGTCAATATTTCGCCATTCTCAGTGCAGAAAAAGTCTGTAATTTTACCCTTTAGCGGAATGGTTTTCAATTGATTTTTGAGAATATCGATTAAATGCACATTTGATTGTCCAAACGATGCTAAGCCCCCATGATGAAATCGCAACTGTCCAGGTAAAAAGCCCGATTGGTAGCCAAAGAGCATTTCATGTAAAACGTCACCCACGGCGTTAATAATTTTCACCGATCCGACATCATCACAATAAGTAGGGTGCCCGGAATTTTCTTTCCATTGGCAAAAAGGAACCAAATTATTTAATAAATCATAATCTTAATTTAATGTTTCAAAATAAGGTAACTCTATATATCGTTCTGATCAGCGAATCTAGCTGTTTCGAATAAACCGCTTTAGATAAACTAAAAAAAAAGTGAAAAAAAAAACATGATTTCCATCAAGAAAAAAAAACTGACTTGACCTTATAACGGCACAAATGGCTGACGATACAACCAACCCACTTTTACCAAAGTCATTTCTTGCGTATGGCTATTTTTTGAATATGTTTATGATCTTGCTGTACTCGAAAATTGCGGCCACCCTAACAATAAGCTACATTTTTTCCAGTCGTGAAACACGCCCCGGTGATCGAGGGGGCAAACGAGGGTAAGTCGAGTAAGACGGTTAAGTCCTTGTTGCGCGTTGAACAAAGGATGAGAGAATCACGCGCACTAATCAAACAGCACGCATTTGAAAGTTCAATTTGAACAATATCGGAGCGCGAGTGAATCAACGTAATCCGCTTGTTTTCGCCCGACAGACAGAATTCACTGGCGTACACAGTGTTGGCCTCGCGCCAAATGAACTCCTGTTTAAATGAAGAAATCGAATCCGCCAAAAACCCAAGTTTTCGAATTTCTCGGGAACTATTAATAAAACGAATTAGGTCGTTTGAAAATTAGGTGGTGACATGATTTAATTAAAATCCCGGAAGTGTGGGACAAGACAAGACCGTAATCAGAGCGTTCAAAAATATCGGAAAAACCGGTTCAAATACAAAAATATCGATTTCTCGAGAACCGCTCGGTAATGTTTATTTATAGTTATATAAAAGCAAGGTGCATGAGGAATTTACTTATTTGTCATGAAACTTGTTCCGTAACGTGGATTATTGCATAGCAGCAATACAGTAGAATCAAAGTTGTTTGAAAATGACATAATTCATTTATTGGCAGCCTTTATTTAGTCTTCACAGTGTGTAGTACACAGGGTGCGCAATTAACCGTCAACCAACATTTCAGGAAAAGTGGACGGTCAACTGCAAATTTCGCAATACTGAACGGTTAACTGAGCACCCTCTGTATTAAGTTATTATGTTGCAAACCTTAAATGTGATCCAAGCTTTGGAATTTGGACAACGACCAGTCCATCATCCGTCCGGGCCAGAATGTTAACCTCCATTTGATGTGCTGTCACCGATATAGAACGAATAGGTGAATTTAAATTAATTTTCTTAGAAATTGGACCGGATGATAAAGAACATCCTAAGCTGTCGTTGGATACCAAAATCAGATGACCAATTGATGAACCGTAATATGTCCAACCTTAATTTGAATAATTATAAGAAATAGTTCAAGACTCTAAAAGGCTCTACAAATTTAGTAAATTTCCTTGATTATCTACAGGGGTGTGGCTATAAGGTCAAGCCTCCAAAAAAAAGCTGACTTGATCTCGTAAAAAGGTCATCACCTCCGTTCGTTACAATTTTATTGATTTCTTTTTCATCTCAAAAACATGGAATTCAAAAAATAAGGACTGGAATTCTGTACTCACCTTCATGTTGAAAGCAGCACAAGATGCTACCATATGGCAGCCCGGCAATCGGCTCGAAATTCATAGTTTGCTAAACATTTTCTGAAATAATTTACAATTTGACGAGTATGAAAACAATTTTCAAGCGCTAATTTATTTGAAGTTTAATACATGCATAGATATCACATCAAAATTATACAAAACAATAGAATTACTGAAATTAGATTAGTCGAAGCTATTTTCGATGAAAGTTTCGTCCTCGCTAATATTAACGAGTATTTACAATTAATTAAATTATTAGCTATTGATACGATTTATTGAATTAAGCTTTTAATTGACATAAGGGTATTCCGCGTTGAAGATGAACCACTTCTTCAAAGAGATCTTTGGACTCAATCTTGGATTTACTCTTTAATTCAGCTAAAGAACAAATGGAAAAACGAGAAAGAAGTGGTTCATTTTCAACGTGGATTGACCTTACTACTTCAGGAGGCTCACCGCCGGCAAAATTTTTTATACTTTAACTGTCATGCTCCGTTTTGGACAGATCTGTCCAAGCGGCGCTTTTATTAAGTATTATTCGTTAACGGTTAACGTTAAACTCAAACGGCCAACGGATTATGAATTAAGCACCAAAATCACGTTTTATTTAATTATAAAAAATTTTTCTCCATTAACCCATCGGGCTCGTACGGCACTAAAAGTACCCAAGCATATAATTGAAGATTATTTTTTCAACATTATTTCATAATATTTGTTACCCCTGCGCTACTAAAGTAACAAATACTTAATTGTAAGTTTTTGGTGTTTTGGACTAAATTATTAGTTCAAACGGGTTGAAAACCGGCTAGAATGTTCGTCAAAGTTTCTACTTTTACTATAAAAATTAATGGCATTTAAATACTTGCCATTGCGCCGTAATCGTAACAATCTCAAAAAAAAAATATTTGCCGAGATGACAACACAAGCTTCAATTTTATAGAATATTTGGAGAAAAAATGAAAATTCATTTCCAATAACTATTTCAAGATATTTGTTGCCCCTGTCCTGTTAAATTAACACACGGTATTTTTTTATATAACACACGGTCTTTTTTATAACACACGGTATTTTTTTATAATTTTTTATTATGTTTTCTTTGGCGACCGGGTTAAGGGCTACAAATATCTCAATATACTCACTTTTTGTAAATGCTTAAAAACACCTTTAGTTTAAAAAATTTGATATATATAAATGTCTATAATTAAGAAGACATATTAAAGTTTAATAATTCGTTACAATTTTTGAAATCGGCCTAGTAGTTTTGCTGTAGTGATGAAACGCGTTTTGGACAAATCTGTCCAAAACGGAGCATGACGGTGGTGTATCACGCCGGAGCATGACAGTTAATGACGCTTCAAGTTTCTTCGGCTGACTGGACATTTTGAATAACTCAATAAATCCAATTTTGACGGGAAGGAGTCGGCAAAGTGGTATCTAATAGTTCCAAAAAGTAATTAAAACTACGCCGTTTATAACGTATTGGAATTATTATACAAGAGCTTCCAAACTTGGGTGCGCCAAAAGTGAACTTTGATGCAAAATATTGCCGAAATTTTATAACAGAAAAAAGATGCCCACTTGAAGATTCGTTATCATTTTTATCGAGATAATTTATTGTAAAAAAAAATAACAATAAATTGAGTCAATTGGTAAGAGAGCCAGATACTGTAAGAAAGAATTTAAAAGTATTTTTTACAAAAAAAAATATGTAAAAATTATTGATAAAGGTAGATTACAAATAGCACCTACTCACTTGGGATACTAGCCAAATGACCAAAACTTGTAGATACAATACTTATGTTATTACAATTACAGAAAAATGAATATTCACTATACCTTATGTAACATAGGCTATTTTATATATATGCTACCTATATATATATATATGCTATAGTCTAGAGGACAAACAATAATTGCTGCAAAATTGGTTAAGATCAAGGTGTTTGACTGTAATAGCGTGAATCCACTTTCGAAAAAGTGGCCAATTCCCCAAATGAACATGTGCCGCACAGATATCTGTGATGACAGGTACGACGATATTATTTTTTATTGTGTGCAAGAAATTGATCAAACTCAGAGTTTCCTTGACTTTGTGCTGGCCGACCAGAGTTAAGCCAATACTCAGCTTCGGTTGATGCCGCACTAGGGGATGTGAGCTGTAGATGGGGTGACATCAGATGGAAAATTGACAGTTTAAATTCAAGGTTATTTTCCCGAACATTTATGGTCGAAAAGCCATGTTTCAATTTGGAATATTCCAAGTAGTTCCGGAAATATTCTAGCTAAAGTTATTCCAAAACTACCAACATTCTCGCGAGCATTTTTAATGTGAACTCAAATACTCAATTTCCCAAATTATATCACCCCCTGTGATTGGCCGCCCGATGCCGCGGTTCCCGAATCACCCAGATCAATCAACATTCCAGTGGCCGGCTCCCCGTGGTCGGTCGGGGCTGTAGTCGACTGTTGAACCGCGGGCGGCACTGGCGAAATAGTCGTGCTGTTACCCGAAGGTGAAGCCGGAATCTGTGGTCGCGATCGACAAAACCGCTCATATCTCACAAATATATTATTCAGATCGTCGTTGACCCGAAGAGCGTCCATGAAGAGATCACCTGATGCAGCTGGATCTAGCTCGGACAATAAACCTGTTAGCCGTGTTTGCATTTCGCGACACGTTTTATCCAACTTTGTCAATAACTAGCCGTAGTTGGTTTTGAAAGAAAACCAAAGTCATTGTGGCGGTATATCTTATAACTATCAGATTCTGATAATCAGAAGTCGGCATATTCGATTTTTTTCTTACCAGACCCGCGGAAAAACTCGGGTAACCCGAGCCCAAAAACAAGGTCGAGTAAAAACCGATAAAATCGGGTAATCTGAGACCTTTGAAACAAGGGTGTATTCTCATAAAACCAACTACCTGAGCATCTTGTGCCGATTCTGTGCCAGGAATATTCGTATCTGTTATTATTTGTGAAAAAATGCGGATATTTTGCTCGACCAATGTCAAATTGCCGCTCAATCGCGAAATTTCCGCCGCATTCATACTATAATAAAGCTTGGAATTATTTTTTTTTGTTAATCGGATAAACAAAACTTGCAATTTTCTGTGACTGATTGTAGAAAATAAAAACAAAGAAACACATGTCTAATACAGAAAGAAATCGAGAAATAGAATTTAAAGCAAAATTGTTTTCAATGAACCAAAACGTCAAGCCACGGATGATTTATCAAATTGAACACCAAAGGTCGATTATCCACGGTGACGAAAATGCGCGTTAAGAAATTCTAGAAAATATTTAATAGAAAGTTTCACCAATGACAATACCCTAAATGCGTGTTTAAATGTTTTTGATCGTTTAGCCATGTAAAGAAGGCAAAGGGCATAAGTTGACCTTATAACCATCTGAAGAAAATTGTTTCAAACACTAAAAATTTGTTTTCACCATAAGACCTTAGTTATGGCCCATAAGTTATGGGCCATAACTTATGGGGAACAAAGTTCAGAGAGACATGATTTTATAGATTTTCTCCCAGAGATCATGCTTCTAGAAAAACTTCAGACCTTATATCCGGACTCCCTGCATCTTTTCGCTGAAAGGTTCCGTTTTCCCTTTTTTGTGACAAAGCTCGAAAAATGTCAAACTAACAAGCTAAATGTTGTAAAATCATCAGAATTTATGTAATGTAATTTTCCCTTTTCTAAAAAAATGAGGACCGAAAGTTATGAACATCTTTATGATATAGAAAATCGCAAATACTAAAGTTTACCTGAAGTTCTTCGGATATATTTTTGAGTTTGAAATTATCGATAGAAGGCACTGTGGAAGCGATTTTAAATAAGGCGGGAATGGGCTCAAAGTTTCTATATGGTGGAAATCCTGTTATCATTTCGACAATTGTACACCCAACGGACCAAATGTCACTTCGGCGGCCGGCGCCTTGACCTTTGATGACCTCAGGTGCCATCCAGTAGGGTGTGCCGACCATAGTCGCATTACTTCGGGCGTATCGCGAGCGCCGATCAAAAGTTGACAGTTTTTTTGCCGCGCCAAAATCCGCCAATTTTATAATGTCATTGGTCTTGTCCAATAGCAAGTTTGAACCTATAATAAAGGATTTTGATATCGTAACGGTTGGGCTAAACATCTGATAAAAGAGATACAGGTGTTTTGACCCCCCCCCCCAAAAAAAAAACTAAAAAATGACTTGATCTTAAATATAGTAAACGATATATGCTATATTGCTACGACTTCTATAGCAATCCGATATCAGAAAAAAAAAAGTGGGGGAGAGCTATTGATCCAAAAAAGCGTAACAAGACATGATTTCAAAGATTTTTTCCCAAAAAACATGCTTCACAAAAAATTGACTTGACCTTAGTGCAAGAAACAAAATGACTTGACTTTATAACGGTCACACCTTGTGACCTTATAACCAGACCCCTGTATATAATATACCTTTTATATCACGATGAATAATGTTATTGGAATGCAAATAAGAAAGGCCATTGAGAATCTGTTTTGTGAACTTTTGGACTTGATTTTCGTCGATGGAGCCGTATTTCTTCAGATAACCAGATAAGGAACCCTTTTTTTTAGATAAATTTTATTTTGCATTGTACGTAATGACAGTAAAAACCCTAATAAACCCTAACCCTAATAAACAAGTTTGGTTACTTGCGTAACATACTACGTAAAAATCTGGATAAGTCGGAAATGGCACTCAACTTGTTTCAATTTTTCATTGTATAAAATGGATGATTATGAAGTTATAAAACAAAAGGAAATTAAATACATATATGTAATACACCAGATGACTCGTTATAGGGCTACTCGTTATAGGGCTAAAATCTCGTTATAGGGCTACTTTTTGAGAAACCGAAATTTGGCCAATTCCGCCTACGCCTGATCGATTATAGGGCTAAAATTCCGTTATAGGGCTATTTTTTTTCACTTTTTCTCGAATCTGTTATAGGGCTATTTCNACGACATATGTGCTATATTGCTACGACTTCTATAGCAATCCGATATCAGAAAAAAAAGTGAGGGAGAGCTATTGATCCAAAAAAGCGTAAAAAGACATGATTTCAAAGATTTTTTCCCAAAAAACATGCTTCACAAAAAAATTGACTTGACCTTAGTGCAAGAAAAAAATGACTTGACTTTATAACGGTCACACCTTGTGACCTTATAACCAGACCCCTGTATATAATATACCTTTTATATCACGATGAATAATGTTATTGGAATGCAAATAAGAAAGGCCATTGAGAATCTGTTTTGTGAACTTTTGAACTTGATTTTCGTCGATAGAGCCGTATTTCTTCAGATAACCAGATAAGGAACCCTAATAAACAAGTTTGGTTACTTGTGTAACATACTACGTAAAAATCTGGATAAGTCGGAAATGACACTCAACTTGTTTCAATTTCTCATTGTATAAAATGGATGATTATGAAGTTATAAAACAAAAGGAAATTAAATACATATGTAATATAATATATAATAAATTATAATTTAATACTAGATTTTACCATATATCAGTGGCCATCTCCAAAATCTCTGTGTCAACAATCTGTTTTACGTACCCCTTCCATAAGTTCCATGAAGATATAAATTTGTTTATTATCACGCCCGCATGATATATACTGAATTATGTTTCTTATTACGGTTAAAAACGGCATAAGGACAACCCTAATGATGAAAAATCGTGTCAATTCGAACTGGGATAATTGGTTTTTGAAATTAGTGGCCTAACTCTCTGTAGAGTTCTAATATTTAAAACCTTTTTTTAAGATTCATTTTCCCAAAAAGCATGCTTCTCAAAAAACTCACTTGACCACAAAAATGACTTGACCTTAGTGCCAAAAAAACTGACCTTATAACGGTCCAATTGATTGACCATATAACCACCGCCTGTAGCCCTGTGTCATAGACGCAATTACCCTACA
The DNA here is from genome assembly GCA_004367875.1 of Oikopleura albicans. NCBI lineage: Eukaryota > Metazoa > Chordata > Appendicularia > Copelata > Oikopleuridae > Oikopleura > Oikopleura albicans. Next base: position 120,556 of record SCLG01000027.1, read on the forward strand.
ATCAACCCCAATCGCAATAAATTAAGTAAAATTCGCCTAATGTTGATTTTCTTGCTGCTATGTTATAATTTTTTTCTTAACCATGTGCCTATGACTGAGGCTTGACAAAGTCTCAATTTCGTCAAGAATATGAAGCGCTTCGTCCTCCGATTCATCATCAATGTCGATCACTTTAACTGCTAGACGTCGTTTGTGGTTGGGTGCGACGGCGGTATACACTTTGCCAAAGCCCCCTTGGCCGACCATTTCATTGAGTGACCACGACTCATCCAGCAAGTAGCTTGAGGTATCTTCATCAATATTATCATTACATGTTACAGCGTTTGGCAGCTCTTCAACAAAAAATGACGGGTTATAAACTGAAGCCAGCGATGCACGTATAACATTTGACATATAAGCTCCATTGGTCCAAGTTAATTATTGAATCAATTTGAAACTTGAAAAGACATGAATGGATGAGTATGTAGCGTTATTTACGAACTTGACTTCAAACGTACATTGAGAGATGAGATTGAGAGATCATTTCCTAAATATGTATTTAGTAGTCCTTACTCCTTTTTCGGACGATTGCTCTTTTTTCGGCCAAAATGGGGTCATTCTAATAGAAAAATGATCGTTTTGGTGACGATGCGGAGTAAGGAATATACAGTTGTATATTAGAGTGAAATCGATCGATCAATCAAATCGTTTCAAACTCCCGATGATATTTAAGACGGAAATGTAAATATTGTTATTAACAAATATTCATTTTCGAAAAGACGCATGAATAAATCTGTCATATTTGCATCGCTAGCTAAAAGTGGATCGCCAGTTTCATTTCCGGCTCGAGGAATCCGCGGGGCTAAAATTGGGTCATCTCCATGCTCCTCTAAAATAAACATTCCGGAATTTCGAGCACGTCGGACTCCAGCGCCCACATGACTTCTATTTGGCACGTTTGGCACATCGATCGGCGGTAATGTTTGATCAACGGTGATTTTCAACTTGATTAAAGAGGCAGTTTCGTGATGGAATTGGAAATTGATTAAAATGTCAAAGTCATCACCCCCTTCCAATGGGCGGAACACTCCGGATTGATACTCATAGTGCAAAATAAGGCGCTTGGTTGATTCGATAACAAATACAAGTCGAATTTCTTTCAGTAAATCGGGATAGAAGATCGGATATGTCTAATAATTTATTCAAATACAAATTTTTCATATACCACACTTTATGAATATATTTCACTCTAGTAGGTACCTACCATTTTGAAAATTCATTTGGGGATTTATTGATGGCACTATTAATGTGTTCAGGTGTAAAAATGAAAAAAAGACCAACAAATCTAGAAATTTTGAACTTTTTTTAAATTAGTAAAAGACTCAATGAAGTGACGAGTTTTTTCATCTACTACTCCGAGACGAAACATGCTATGAATTAGTTTGAACGATAATTGACGCTCAAAAGATGGGCTTAGTGCGTACAGGGGGTAAACAACGATGCTTTCTCTAAAAATGGTCTAAATCATATAATTAATCCATGGCGATGAAAATTCATGTAAGAACACTTGCCTTCCCCAAGACGAATTTGAAATTTACAATATGTACGATTTTTATTTCGAAAAACCGATAATTTTTCTCTTTGACAGGTAATAAAAATCACTAGTTACATTCCATGGTTTTGGGTCCCGTACACACTAAGTGGGCTTTGCTGGAATCGTCGTCTATGTTGAACACCGTGTGAGCAGAGGGATAAAAAAACTCGTCAGTAGGAAAGCCCCAAAATTACTTACTAGAAGATATTTACATATTTGTTATTAACATATAATATGGTCTGTGTTTTTTTTTGGTCAACCTTACAACTATATTAATTAAACACTTGAAAACGAATTTAACTTACTAGGGGGAACGTGGCCTCATCAGAGTCGAATCTAACCAAGAAGTGAACTTCATTACGTTCCATGTATTGTATAACTGGACCTCATCTAGACAAAAAAATTAATAAATAACTGAACGATATTAAAATTTAAAATTTAATCCAAATATTCCTAAATTATTGTTGTTTTTCAGTAGATCCCTAGACCGAAATACATGTGGGATAGAATTGCGAAAATGTGAGAATCAGCCTAGTGCAAAACATAATGTTACAAATAATGTACATAAAACCGGGACGCATAATGTTAACTGCAGTTATGTTAACTTCATGGAAAAATTAGATAAGTTAAAAACTTTATGGTAATTCTGGAGCATGGTTTGAATTGATGAACAACAAACTGAATAATGTGCAATATGATAAAACGAGCTTTTGCAGAAATGTGAATTGCTCGAACTTTTTTCGACCAATTACCCTTCTTCGAATTACACCTAAAAGAGAACAAAAATCACAGGTCACGTTTCATTTTTGTTCCCTTTCAGTGTGTATTCAGAAGAATTGTACAAGATTCCACCAATTCCCTTTTCTCCAAAAAAATCATAAAAACCATTTTTAAGGACGCAAAATTTAATTGAATGAACTGCGAATATGAATAAAGATAAATGGATTGGGGTTTTTCGTATTAAAAATGCCGACAAAAAATTGCATGGAATAATTCTCATTCATCTGTCAAAAAACACATCCCTAATTCTCCATTTATATTCACGTCCATTAAACTAAATTTTGGGCCCGTTTTAAGGTTTTCGTGAGAAAAAACGACTTTATCATAGTAAAATATTCATTTTGTATTTAGAACAAATCAAAATATGCGGTTCTGGGGATGAACACCTGGTAAGTGACATATTGACCATTCTCTACAACAACAAAAAACAGCGAAATTGTTTTCCTAGAAAACCAGAAGATACGGCTTGTGACGTTGTTTTGTCTTGCTGACTTTTGATCGTAGACAATGGATCATATTTAGGGGATTCTGGTATATTTTCACAGTTGTACCACACCATCTAGGTGGTTAACCGGGCCAAAAACCGTTATTTTACCGGTTTTTGATAATTTTGATTGGTTAAAATAGGTCAAAAAAAAATTATTTTTTGGTCTCATCAGAAGCGTTTGAACGATCTACATCCGTTAGTATTTTTTATTTTGCTTTGGTTCCGTATTTACGAAACAACAACATAAACCGTAAAAAATGTTCTAACCGCCATATCTCGAAGCGGTTGAGGCCGAAGAAGCCAAAATTTTGTGTGTGTGACCTTAAAATGCCCATGGCCAAATGTACGCCAATTTTCAGAACCCCGCCACTTCTATAGGTTGGTAACTTAGGAATCCCGCCTAGTTATATGATTTTGGAATTTTTTATGGACAAACAAAAATTTACCCGTATTATGTATGCAATTGTAACAAAACGAGTGATCGAAACCTAGAATCGAAAGTTATCCTCCAAGTAGGTCAAATATGGAATATTGACAGTGTGAATTGTACAAACTAATCAGTTTATCTTATTACTATAAATAAGACAAATATGAAGAAAGGTGAAGTGGTCGAACTTTTTAGATTATTTACGCTTTTTCAAATTACACCGTAAGAAATAACGAAGATGACTGTTAGTCAATAAGTACATCGTTTTTTTCAATTGTTTTATCCAAAAGCAAAACACCTTTCTACATAAACTTATTTACTTGTATAAATAAACATTATTAAGTTAACTGATATACAGTATATGATATACTGTATACAGTTGTGGATGCGAGAACGTAACACGCGAGAACGTAACAAAATTGCGAAAACGTAACACTTTTTGGGAAACAGTCGACATACAGCTTAACTGTAACACGACAGTTTTTCTCCCTTTGCGCGTTATGTTTTGCGTATCAGTACTTTATAGCAATTCAAAACCGTGTCAAAACAGTATACAGTATACGGATGGAGTAAGTTGAGCACAAATTTTTTTTCGAATCCAGATTCTGAGCTCTTGAAAAATAATGTAATATTACAAGGAGAAAACAATGAGAACTTTTGTATATATGAAAGGCAGTTAACACATTTGAGGACATCCTACTACAACGCAATTCATCATCAGTCGGCACAATAATTATTGCATTAAATATATTATTATGAGACTTTGACGATAACGACCGTTATTGCAGAAATATGTGACTGATTTGAAATCGAAGCAAGATTTTAAACAGCTACGTATGACTAGGGGCACCTCTAGCTATGACTCACACCCTATAAGTGGAACGTTATAAACGTGACTCATTGTTTTTTTTTCTAGTTTTTACTTAGAGAACGCCTTTAGAAAGTCGCAGGTTCGATTCCCCAACTTAGTCAACACTATTCGCAATCACCCCTTGTACCCTAACATTATCCGACTTCCCATAGGATCTTTATGATATATTAATTACAATTGTATATACGTTGTACGCGCTTAGTTGACCACTTCGCTTTAGCCGGAAGTGGTCAACCATCAACTGTCACTCACCCAATAGGGGTTTCACTGCAAAGTCGCTTCGATTACAAACCACTCAAGATAAATACATCTCCAATTTTACTATACTTTTGATCTATTTTTGGTGGTTTTTGAAAGATAGGTTTTTAGAAGATTAACACAATAATTGAATGACTATGATATTACTTAATAAGTACATAGCATCTCAATATTATAATGTTTACCTTCAGAAATTACATCAGATACACAGAGGGGCTCTCTTAAAACAATGAGAAAATAAAAACGAAAAACGGTCATCCAAATAAAGCCAAGATTTCTGTTTAACCCGTCCACATTCGAGTTCGAAATGTCATTGTCGTTTGTTTACAACCAAACAATCAAAACTCCAAGAACAATTTTTGAAGACCGAAATTAATGCCGTAGTAGTTTATAATGGAAATTATAAATTTTGGGGCTAAAGTGTATTTATATGAGATATTGGAAAATGAAAATTTGAGCGTGGCTTCCAGCGTCCACAGAAAACGTGGACGAGTTAAGAATGAAAAACGAAGCTCCTTTAAAAAGGGCGCTTTGAACTGGCCATACCATTATTTCTTGCATTTCTGAGCAAAAAAAAAAATAAATTCAAACGGCCGCACCATGTGACTTAAAAAACTGAGCAAAAAAAGGTGACCGGATGATTATTAGTTTTTTTTCCAAAAAATAATAAAAAGTCAGTCTTATTTGGACAATTTTCCTTGCATTATTTTTTTTCTCGTCAATGGACTTTCCAGGGACTAAATAAAGTACAAACTGAACAACGTCTCGCATGAGTGACCGATACGGCAAAAAATGAATCAGCCCAGCCTCTGTCGGTCAATTAACCTTTTCTTGATCAAGTTCGAAGAGGAAATGCCACGACATTATACATTTTCAAAGGTGTACTTCATCGAACTAGTTTAATGGGCTGAGAAAAGTTCGGCGAATTCACTTTTATTCATATACTCCTCCATTATTATTAGACATCATTTAGTCATAATTTCGATTTAAAAACGAGGCCCTTTCTCAATGACACCAGAAGCTAAACAGTACGACGCTTCCTTTTCCAAACATTTGGGTCACAATATTAGATTATATTTTACATTTGAACTTAACTTCTTAAGTAGAATGGATTGCATTCTTGGCAGTGAAGCCAGCCCAACTCAAGGACGGAAGTTGAACATTTACCTTCTTAGCGCTTTGTAAGGAGTAAATATTAACAACAGCACCAGTATAATTCGTAAACATCACATTTGGTGAAATACTTGCAAAAGATGTTTTTGTGCATGAAGTGCTCTAGTCCAGTTTTCACAACTTCAAACTTTTCTGAAAAATGCGGAGACATGATCTTCCATAAAAAAGGCGAAATTGAATTAGAATGGCAATTCGTGAGGTTGTTCCAATGGAACTCTTCATATATATTAACCCCTACGCCAGAGTTGTCTGACAAAAATGAGTTCAATTTTGCAAAAGTAAAAACTATTATTTTATTTTCCAGATCATTACAATACACATCTGTTTACTACCCACTTTGACAGCTTTTAAGTCCTTTACTCTGAGACACCAGTTTTTCCGTTAATATGTTCGAAAATTAAATGTACATGAAATGGCGTAGAACCTGTACTTATTGAAAACCTCATTGTTAAATATTTCACCATATAAATGAACAGTTCGCGAACAATTTGGTGCAAACATACAATAGACTATAATTTATAGGGTCAATTTATTTTCTCTACCTAAAACCTAACACTTCTTCTGACTTGTCATCGCCCGTAATATTCAACTTTTCAAAAGCTTTTTTCTTTTATTACGGGGACTAAATACTATCAACAATCAGTTCAACACACAAAACCACCAAAAAATGTTGAACTATTTGTTAAAGTAAACAATTTACGAAAAAATAACGTTATTTTGAAACAATATTTTACTCTTAGCCCTAACAGAAATAAGTCGACATAAGGTGGAAACCGGCATTTAGGTTCTTTTTTATCGTACTCTTAATGAATACTGAGTTTTACTCCACTAAATCGTATGGGGGCGAAATCCAAATGTCCCCATTGAAAGAATTAAAAAAATAAAACATGTAAATGGTTAAATAAAAACTCCCAAATTGTGTAAGCTTCAATAAAAGATATTTCTATAAAACATAATTAACCTTTGGAAGAAAAACGTAGAAAAAAACGTTTAAATATTCAAAAATGATCCGACGTTACACACACTTTCTCCTACAAGTTATTAATAAAGGAGGAATGAGTACAGATCTAGTAATTTATTAATTTAATGGTACATTTGGAAGAAATGTCAACGAGTAAGAAGTAGAGCTTGTCGTGACTTCACGGTACTGGTACGGGTCGGACTAGCATAAAATACAAACTGAAGAAAGCTAAATAAGGAGTTTATGAAGAAAGGTGAACTCTTTCCGAGACAGATAATTTTCGGAGTACTTTGTTAAATGAATAAAATGTCAAGTAGATAGTACTTATCATATTATTTTTTATTCGAACCTTATATCACTTTACCCTTTTATGCATATTATGTTTTATTCAACTTGTACGGCATACTAATTGAAGCAGCGCCACGGTACTGTCATGCTTCCGACTATATATACATTAGAGATGAAAAACATTCTGCTCATGTTCTATGTCTATTGAATATTCTAGCAAATAATCCGTATCGCGTAAGCTGAACCCCTTTACTTCTAATCTTAGGGTCATTATTGTGCTTGAATTCAGCGATATATAATTTATATTCGAGTAGGACGAAAATAGTAATAACATACTATTCTGTCAAGAAAAAACTAAAAAAGAGAATTTTCACACTCAGTCTTGAACAGGAATCAATGATAAAGCGCCAATTGTTTAACAGTACACAACCTCAGATGATCACTATTAGCGCTACCGAGTCGTAAAAGCCGTGTCTCATAATTACAAATAGTTTATGAATTCTGAAGTTGTAGACAAAATTTTAATAATTTATTGGAATGATATGGCACGGCATGCTGGACTCGGTAGCACTGCAGTGCAACAGTACTTAAAACCTTAAATGACGCATGCTATAGGTTTTCGTTTTGGCAAGAAAATATTCACGTACAAGGACTAATGCTGCGTTGGTACTCCCAATATTGGAACTAGGAATTCAAAAATTTAAAAATATAAAAGATATATATTATGCAAATTCATTTTTTAACTCTGGTTACATTACCACTTGGATTCCATTGACAATGGTATACCGTATACCAGGGATGTATACCCGGTATACCGTATACGCTATTACGCGCAACAACCGAATTAAAAAATACTGATATTTCGATGGCCGTCTCTCGGCTTCAAACCCTTGATCGTTGTGCTATATATTGCCGAGATATTGGCGCGCAATTTAATGGACTTTTTTTGTCATTTTTTATCCGTTTGTGATATCAGATAAAACTTAAGCATTCCATAGAATTAGAATTGTTGCGTATATCCATATTGGAAAAACTATTTCGGCTTTTTGTTTTTTCTAAAGTCACGAACCGACCCCGCAAACTGTACAAAAATATATCGCCTAGAGTTGGACATCAAAAAGTCCAAAACAANTTACTTTATTGCAGTTGATGAATCTTATAATATTTCCTTTTCAAGAATGAAAATATACATTTATGAAAGTAATCTGTTGCCTCGAGTTATGCAATCTTTTTGATTCTAGAATTTTTGTTTTTGGTCAACCGCTTCAAAAGCAACTGAAGCGTTAGAACGCGTTTGAAAGGCTCATGTGAAAAATATCGCTTTCGGGACATGAGTAATGAGCATTCAACCTAAGAGAACTCGGGATAAAAATAGTATTATCTACTACCATCATCTATCTACTACCTTCATGAAAAAAATAATCAATTTTGTACTGCGGCAAGGCAACAACTAAAATCGGGAAGGCGGTTATCTAAAAAGTCATCCTAGTCCTTTATTTATTCTGTTAAACTGTCAGATTTATAATAGATAAATTAATAACATATTATCTTGAAAAAATGACTTTTAACTCCTGTGGGACTAAATACGCCGTACGTCACATACTTCCTATTTTTATCACACTTAAACGGTTAAAGGAAACTTCAATTAGGCTCTTGCTTTCCATTTATTGAGCCATAAAGCATGATTTTTAGAAGAAGAAAAAATACTAATAAGTTTTTATTTTCAAAACATGTCAAAAATATTACACCAAACAAAAAATTGCATATTTTTTCAAAGCTTAAAAAATACGAATGCAATGTACATGCCGCATGGCAAATATAATCCCGCGGGAGTTAACAATTAATTTATGGGACAATTTATGAAATAATGCAATTTTGACACTGATAAAAATGGAAATTGATTTCATTATTTAGGTGTCCCGAATAGGTCAACAAATTGAGTACACAACGATATCATTGTACTTAAGATTTATTGTCCTTAAAATACTACGCTAACTCATGGTATATTTCATTCAAACAGTGAGGTCGCGTCGAATAGAATTTCAGAAAAAAAAAAACTACATTTTTGAACGTAAAACGACGCCATTAGAGGATCTACAGTGGGTATGTTTTACAATAATTGGTCGCTAAATTAGGCATAAATATTATTTTATTAAAGCAAGGCAACATTTTACATGACTAAAATAGGTATTACGTGAGAATCTAACTCACAACCCAAAAACTCATACGGATCATTTTATAGAGAAAAAAAAATGTTTACAAATTAAAAGTGGAAAACTTAAAGCAATAAAAATTGAGTTAGAAATACAAAAATCCAAAGCCTTTAACTCACTCTTTTGGGCAAATCGAAAAACAGGGCGATCACCAAAATATTTCTCTTTTCTGCGACACGTGAAAATAAATATTTTTTTGTAAAAACGCGAAAATCAGAAACTTCAAACAGCAAATCTGAGTAACACACAGTTGGATAGATATTATTTTACCGGCTGTGAGTTTCCGATGAACAACAAATGTTTTGCTTTAACTCGTATGGTCCTACTTCAATATGGCAAAATTCCGAATATATTTTTTCTTCATATAAAAAACTGGATTTTATGATTGACAATAAATTTTCATTAATTCCGGTCAAAAATAAATTGCGTCATCTAAATTTGTAATTCGGGCCACTACGAGTTAAAAAAATATAATAAAGTAACTACAGTTTATACTGGGTCTGATAGTAGAAGAGACGTGAAATAACAACAGGCGTTGAAACCCGCCCATTGTTACATAAGATTTATGGTTTATTTTTAACACGATCCTATTAGAAGGAAATAGTTATAAATTGAACTTGGATGTTTAAACATAACCTAAGCTGATAATAATATAATAATAATCACCGCATTATGACAAGAAGAATTTCACTTTTTTCACTTGTATTTTTGTCCTATTGCGTTATGTTTGTTTTCCGGCCTTCTCGTCATCTTGGTGAAATTCAGCCACGTAAAGAGCTTTGTCGATGGTCTAAAAAATAGAATTAAGTATAAACTTGGCCTTATCAAACAACAAAAATTCTTGTTTTATTAATATAAATTTATGCTATAAAAATATGAATGATTGATCTACAGGGGGTCTGGTTATAAGGTCAGACCCAAAAAAATGATTCGACCTTAATGCACGTTGAAAAAACTGACTTGACCATCTGAAATAAAATTCCGACCTTAGTGCTGGGGGAAAAGTTCAAAAAGACATCACTAAAGTATAAATATGGAAAAAAAAGTGTTAAAAGACATATTTTTATACTTTAGTATAGATTTTTATAAAAATAGATTTTTTTCCAAAAAGCAGGATTCTTCAAAAAAAAATCACTGCACTTTAGTACAATAAACCTGTATAACCAGACCCTCCTGTATCATTTTATCGAAATTTATTAGCAGCTCACGCTCTTTTAATTAGCGCACGCCCTGTTATATATTATAATATGTTAAAGTATGTACAGTTTCACAAATTTTATATTGATCGCGTTCTTTACCTGAGGAATGGGCTTAATGTCGGTTGAGAGCTGTTCTTCAATACGCTTCAGATTGTATCGATCATCGTAAGTAATAAGGTTGATAGCCAAACCCAAATGACCTTTGAAAAATGTTTAGTTTCACATTTTTGAACGTAAAAAGTCTAGATAAAGTCCCATAGTACAGAGGGCCCGTCAAGTACGGGTCAGTTTCTCAAATGAGGGCCGGGCTGCCAAGGGACAATTTTTCAAAACAGGAAACAGTCCCTTACTTGACGGCCCCTCTGTACCACATTTCTTATAAGATAAAGATCCATTATATGGGTCAGCTAATAATTTATGGACGTTCGATAACTTGATGGGGGTCATATTTATAATATAACGCCGTTTGATGACAAAGGGGTCAAATAACCACCTAAATCATCTTACACTGAACAAAAATAGTAAATTATAGTCACTGCTTACCGTATCGTCCAGATCGACCAATTCGGTGAAGGTACGTTTCCGCCATACGTGGGAAATCAAAATTAATTACAACATTAACAGCTTGTATGTCAATACCACGAGTGAACAAATCGGAGCAAACCAAATTTCGGCAAAGACCCTAAATAATAATATGATTGAATAAAGAATTCGATGGATGTAGGGTATGTACACTTGTACATATATTAAAAATTTGTGGAAATTTAAATATTTCGGTCAAAAATGAACCGTTGTGTTGCAAAGATAAATAAAAGTCAATTGCCAAACCTTTCTGAAGTCATGGAAAACACGATTTCGATGTTCTTGGTTCATTCGTGCGTGAATGTAGAAACAAGAGTAACCAAGCTCAGTTATCTTCTTTGCTAATAGCTCAACTCTCTAAAATGAATAATATGTTAGCTCTAGCTCTGTACATTATTGTCAAAAATTTTGTACATTATGTTATGTACATTTTTTTTTTCGGATTTTTTAAGAATTCAGATGTAAAATAAGCTTACCTGAGTGGAGTTGCAAAAGATGATGGATTGATTGATTTGCAATTTCGAAAATAACGTGTTCAAACAATGAACCTAAAAGTTAATGTTAATCATTTAGTCCTTAAAGTGCCTCATCAAGTGCGTTATCGTCGAAAAGAGGTTAGTGGCCTTTGAGAATCGAAATAAGGGACTTTAATCAGATAAATTGTTCCTTAATGTTATTCATTTCAAAGTTTTGGTAGACATTTTCCACAAATAAAATTTCCAACTACAAAAAAAATTTAAAAATCTATTTTAGGACTAGAAATAAAAATGCCTTAAAATATTTTACTGTAATTAATTAATTCAATCCCTTTGTAAAAACTCGTCTATAAGTAATTCGGAATGAAAATTTAACAAATCCACTACACTCATTCCCAGACCTTATATATGCCCCTGTATATCTATTATCATTTAACCTTTTGCTTTTCGGCAACAAACGCATAATACTGCGTTACACCCTTCAATGTCAGTTCTTCCATTAAGTTGATTTCGAACGGCGTCTTCATGTGATCTTTCATGAATACCTTAATTTTTATGATTAACAAATAATACTGATATTAGAAAAAAACTCAGACTCCAAAATAATGAATTTTCATTACAGGAAAGGTCTTCATCCAAAAAAAGCGTAAAAAGACATGATTTCAAAGATTTTTTCCCAAAACACATACTTCAAAAAAAATTGACTTGACCTTAGTGCTGGAAAAAATGACTTGACCTTAGTGCAAAAAAGATGACTTGACCTTATAGCGGTCACCTTTTGTGACCTTATAACCATACCCCCTGTAAGTATTTTGTCCAACAATTAGAATTTATAGTGCCAAAAAAAAACTTACCATAACTGATTGCGGGAAGGTTGCCGAGTAGAGTAAAATTTGCCGCGAAACAGGCAGCTTGCGAATAATTGAGTCAACTACTCTTTTGAAGAAATCAGACAACAGTTTATCCGCTTCGTCCAAAACGACCTAAAATGAACAAATACAGATTTTTTTTCTAGTTGCATTTCTAATAGAAATTTTCTATACATAACGGATTTATAAGTTAAAAGCAGGTCAAAATGACTCATCACAAAAAGTGACGCCACAAATTAAATGAAGTTTCTGGTCAGAAATTTTTCGATATTTTGGACGGTCTACCGGATTTTTTTTTGTAAAAACTGATTGTGGAACAAGTGTTGAATGCGCCGAAATAAATTCAAGCAAACAACCATGTATTCATTGGAAATTATCTTTAAAAAATCGGGGTTTAAATATTTCGAAATAAATTTGAGTGAACCTGTAGATAAAAAAAGATAACTGTTGGATGTTACTAAAAAATTCATTATATGTATATAAAATCTAACTAGATTTACACTTGTAAATGGTAAATAAATTTAGAATAATACATAATACAGTCCTTACTCCCATTACGGGCGCTCTCATTAGGGCCGTTTATACCATTACGGCCGCTTTTTCCGTCCAAAAAGTGATTGTCCCATTACGGCCGCTTGTTTATACGGCCGTATTTTGGGGGCAATAATTATATAAGGACCTTTTTTCTTGACAGGTTTGGCGTAAGTTATTTATTTGTAGACATGTGTGTATTGAAGTGGTTTATTTTAACAAAATCAACTGAGATAGCTAGGATATTTTCCGAAGAATATCGTCAAAAATAAGCAATATTTTTTTATAAAATCAAAAATAAACCCTACACTGTCATATAAATAATGAAATAGGTCGTAAAATTAACATTTAAAAGTTCAATAAGCTATTTTGACATAAATTTGTGCCAAATAAACCTTATTTGGGGCGCTAATCCCATTACGGCCGTTTTTTTCGAGAACCGAAAACGGCCGTAATGGGATTAAGGACTGTACATGGAATCCAAATTCTACAAGTACCCGCGGGTATTTACCCTAACTCGGTGAAAACGTTGGGTACACCAAATAACACGAATAAAATTTGTGAAAAATATAAAATATATAAATTCCGAAATTTAGAAAATGGTTAAAAAAAAATATCGCAATAAAATACATACCATATTGCATGACTGAACTTTTGCAATGTCCTTGGTGATAAGATCGAGGATACGTCCAGGGGTTGCCACAATGACATGAACCGGTTTATCCAGTCGAAGGATATCATCGCGCAGATCGGTACCACCAGTGGTCGCCATTACTTGTATATTACAATGTTTACCCAACTCTATGCAAATTTGTGAGGTCTGCAATGCTAATTCACGGGTTGGCACGAGGATTAAAGCTTGGATATCATGACGGGCAGTATCAATCCTTAATTATATTACATTATAGTCTATAATTTATAGATAACATATTTAAAAAATAATATGTATGAAATACATATAATACATACTACAGGGGGTTGGTTATAACTTATAAGGTCAAGGCCTAAAAAACTGACTTGACCTTAATGCAACTTGAAAAAACTGACTTGACCTTATAACCAACATTTTATACAAAAAAAAAGTGTAAAAAGACCTGATTTCTATAGAAAAATGTGCCAGCGGCTTACCTCTCAATTAACGGAATTAAATAGGCACCGGATTTTCCCGTTCCATTTTTGGCTCGAGCGAGGATATCACGTCCAGAGAGTGCGACCGGAATTGAGGCTTCCTGAATAGGCGATGGCTGTTCCCAACCTTTCTCATAAATGCCCATCAGAAGCTCCCGTTTTAGACAAAACTCTTCAAAGTTCAAGCCTTTCGTTGCGGTAACGTCAGTCGTTTTAACCCGATTATTAGGGTTAGAAATTAGGAGAAGTCTACATATGTGAATGCCTTTATTAGGCTTAAGTGTAGATAAGACCTAACTATAACGCATCCTGATATTTCTGAGATATCCCAAAAATGTCTTTTTATAATGGTAGATATCGTAGGCAGGGGCGAACCGAAAATTCAAAGAAAACAATCTGGTAAATATAAGCTGTAGAGCTCGTTAATCTACGTTTATTCGATTATTCAGAGTTTGATTTGGACCACCAGGGCGGCCTAAAGAGCTGTTTGAAATGTCCTACCTACGTAAATGGGAGTTTCAGTACTAAGAGACTACCCTTTTCTACCATATCTACCGATACTCACAGACAAAATTAGATTGGGACACAAAAAATAAGCCAAACACTTCTGGCACATGAAATAACATGATCTCCTTATATCGAACCCTGCCGATTATCCTTTGGTGGCTTCTTGATTTTGTTTTTCCAATCATCACCAGTCTTCTTTTGAGGAGAGGCAGCCATTTCTTTTGGTCAAATAGCAAATATCAGACCGAAAATATGCGGAAATCCCAACTGTTTATTTTCTCAACAAAAAAAAAATCAAACAAAAAATAAGCAAAAAAAAAGTCGTTCTTTGAGTGTGTCACTGCGTATGCAATTCGCGTTTCAATTGAAATGTGTTTCTATTGCCAAAAAGACAAAATGCCTTTTGTGTATGATCACTTTCGAAATTAAGCAATCTAAAAAAGGTGCGATTTTAGAGCCAATTTGAAATGAGTAATTTCAATAGTTCTTTATTATTTGTACTAAGTTTTGGCAAGTATTAACCCCGCAACGTATTCGGTCCAAAAACAAAAATGTGTGAATCACTTTCGTGGTACAAATAGGGTGATGGGTTAAATACAGTCCACTATCTGGCGTTATTGCTACTTTCAGGAAACCTTAAAAATCGTCAGGGTTCTTTTTCGAGAAAAACGACAATAATGGAAAGTTAAATGGAAATTTATAAACATTTAAATTAAATTTGATCTTTTCCCTGATAACGNCTTTTGTGTATGATCACTTTCGAAATTAAGCAATCTAAAAAAGGTGCGATTTTAGAGCCAATTTGAAATGAGTAATTTCAATAGTTCTTTATTATTTGTACTTTAGTATTTTATTATTTGTACTTAAGTTTTGGCAAGTATTAACCCCGCAACGTATTCGGTCCAAAAACAAAAATGTGTGAACCATTTTCGTGGTACAAATAGGGTGATGGGTTAAATACAGTCCACTATCTGGCGTTATTGCTACTTTCAGGAAACCTTAAAAACCGTCAGGGTTCTTTTTCGAGAAAAACGACAATAATGGAAAGTTAAATGGAAATTTATAAACATTTAAATTAAATTTGATCTTTTCCCTGATAACGGACCATTTTATCCATAAAACTAGCACACAAATTGAAAGATTATACTCTGTGAAACAGCTGTAACTGTCCGCGTGATTCCCAAAATGCGTTGAAAATAATATGTACATTGCTTAAACCACAACTGTTCCACATGGTACGACTAAAAAAATTAACCGAAAATTACGCTTTTAGATAGTGGACTTTATAAATGACCAAATCAAGTTCAATTTGATTAATCAAAAGACATATGTATAAGTATTTTTGAATAAGTAAATCGGTATTCCCAGGGTGGCGACACCGATTTCTTTTATTTAAATTTCGATTTAGAAGGTACCAAATATCCGCAAATTATCGTTTTCTCGGGACTGGGGGTAATATAATATTAGGTTGGACGCGCATACGGAACAAAAAACGGAAGAAATTATTACTTGTTGTTTCGCGTTGCTATGGTAACGCGTCCAATCAAAATTGGCACCGCGAGACAATTAAGGTGTTGTGCGGGCAATATAACTTATATCATATCACTGATATATTATGGTAAATGCGCACATATACCGGTATATTCAATCATATTACAAGATTTATCGGTTTGCAGTAATAGACTGGTCGGAGTTCACAACACGAACGGCAAAATCAGGCTGTAAACGTGAAACTACAGACATTGGTCAACTTTCATTAAATCGACAAGTTTAAATAGACAAGATAATTTTCACGAAATTCCAACGTTGAGTCTCGAGATAGCGCCAATTTACGGTTTAAATCTGGATTTCGGATAACTTATCATCTTTTAAACGGTCACCTGGGTCTCCAGATGTGCATTTCGCATTCCCAGAAATGTTATCATCTAGAACCCGTATATCTAGAAACCCCTGGTTGTAATAAAAAATAACAAAATCTATGAACAGTTGTAACTGAGCTAATAGAAATAATATACTCAGTAACAGTGTGGTAACTTAAGGCAATACAACTTCACGACTAAACTTAGTAGAACATCAGGAACACGATGAAAATCCCAAATCTAGATGATTTAACCCAATATGGGTAATAACGTTTATTGCTCAAAATCGCGCCATTTCACTGTAAAATTGGCTTATTTTGTAGATATTTGCATTGAAAGTAAAGTGGTGCATTTGTAAGCGCTAAAACCCGTTAGGAAAGTTAATTTATAATTGCTGTCATTTTTAATGTTTTAAAATAGATAGTTAAAAAATAGATTTTATCAAACAACAAATATCATATATGTGCATCACGGATATAGGCCGTCCATTATAAATAATGACACTGACGACTTTTTTTTTTCATTATTCCATTCCTTGTCGAGCCTACTCCTCCTAGACGATTCAAGATACGAATTTAATCTAAATTGCATCAAGTCCCTAAGACTCGTGGCTATCAACGCAGCTAGGTCCCGAACCGGCCAGATAAATTTTACTGGTCAAAAAACCGGTCAAACATTACATGTTAATAGTACTAAAATAAACAATTTTATCGGTTTATATCGGTTTAATAACCGATTTTTTTAATTAAAACAGTTTCAAGCTGTACAATAACATATCATAACAATATACTATGTAAAAAACGGACGATTAACCTCTTAATGGCAAGTTTGAAATTTAACACATCGTCGGTTTGAACTTCCAGGAATCGACAACTTTGAACTTTGACCGGTTTTTTTGACCGGTAAAATTTCTCTGACCGGTTCGGGACCTAGCTGCGTTGATAGNTTTTCGTGAAAAATTTAACCTGTACTTATTTAAAATAATTAATCGGACACCTGATGTCCCTCATTTTCTATTCATTAAATATAAGCTGGAAATGCCACGTAAAACATGATTTTCGTTGTAATTTAAATATCAATGTATTAAATATAACATAGAAGTAACAAATTGTCATATAGTTAAGTAGAGTCCATGATAAGTTCAATCATCTGGTTTAAATGCAAAGTCATTTTTATACGATAAAAATAACAAGTTTAATTAATATATTACAGGGAGGTTGGTTATAAGGTCTAGATCAAAATACTAAGGACCAAAGTACAAAACAAAAACCATAAGACTTAATAACGGATGGAATCTGAAACTTTATAACGAACCTCCTTGACAATTGTTTAATGATAATCACATGATATAAGGAACTAATTTAAGATATCATCGGCATTGAATTAAATTAAATCATACATTTTTAATCAAAAATTTCATAATCGCCAAGAGCTAAAAGTTTTAGCCTAAAACAAACAAATAAAACATAATTTATTCTATTTAGTAAATCTTCTTTGGATACATTTTACAAATTTGGGAAATCTAGGAGACACACCAGTTTACATTTTATCTTCATTTTACCAAGATTTTTTTTACATGTATATGAATAATATTTCATTGGATGTGATTATAAAAGCCAGCTCTTTGTGAAAAAAAGTCTTGACAATATGACAACACATATTAACTAAAATATATGACATAAAAAACTGAAAAATATGAATACAGTCGTTACTTCCAAAACGGACGATTTTGATTCTCGAAAATAGTATTGGGGTAAATTGTCATTAAGTGTACAAGTTTGACTGTTTCGGGGACATTTTTTTCTCAAAAAGCGTCCGGACGCGTCCGTATTGAGAGTAAGGACTGTACAATGATATTGACTCAGGACTCTTGACAGAGTCCACCTTAAAATGTCAGTCATCATCGTTCATAATTAAAAAAAAACTGGCCTATATTACCACCATATAATTGGAACGCTGAATAGTGGGTCCAGGCTTCCTGTAGAAAGTGTGAACACCAGAATACGGGCCAAAATTGGTCACAGCTTAACCCTTGTTCTCCACCGCTCTGCTAGTGCTTGTTCACCACCGGGATACAAATTTGTATCCCGCGTCTTTGGGACCTTAGTGTGCCTTAACGCGACATCGTATGGCCAATGTTAAGCTTTGGTTTGAAAGGTCTGACCTCTGGCATTCATAAAAAAAANCTCTTCCGGTGAAGGTATCATTTGGTCACGAGACCTAGCTATTTAGTTGGAGCGGACCCTCAGGGTCATTTTGAGCTATTGGGCGACCTCATAGGGTGTATGGTTTGGGCTGTACCCGTTGGACAGTGCAAAGACCCCAAAAGGAGCGACTAAAAAAAAAACACGTCATGATATTTAGTACCCAATGAAGTTGAGTGATAAATTAAATGAAGAAAACGTGACTCATCTGAAACTTCATTATAAACACGAAGTCATATATGATGTATATACAGTATATAATATACTGATAAATAATACCAATAGGTGAGAAAATAAAATTAAAATGATCAATTATGAAATGCGATTAACGTTTAGCAGGGGGTAACTAGCGATAAACAATAATCGGAATTTTATCGGATTCAACATCTTTCTCGCCTTTGAATCGTGAAATGAAGGCAATGAAAAATTCAATTCTATAGTTTTTTTTGATAATAGTCCGGATAACAAATTCGTGCGGAAAAACCATGTAGAATGGGATTTGTAGGCCGGTAGAAATGGATCCAAGGGCACACTGGGTAACCAGAATTGGAGTCGTTTGGATAAATTCGTCCTCGGTGCATCGAATCGTTTCCCGGCGAAATAAGATAAGATCGATGCTTATAAGTGATACAAATCAGTTAATATTTTGATATTGTCAGAGCTTGATACATGGGGTTAATTGAATTCTAGGATAGATTTTTCAACGAATAAAATAATCTTAAATCTTATAGTTTTCGTTGCGTTCTTGGTTTTAAGTTGTAATTGAAGGAAAGTCAGTTCTTTTAATGCGTTTACGGTTAGGCAAGTTTTAATACCTTGACCTAATAAGTTATAACTTATCGGGTCAAGGTCCTAAAAACTGACCTGACCTTAAATGCATTAAAAAACTGACTTGCAGGCAGTGTTACAGGTGTAATTTATGAAAAATAATTCATGGATAAGGTCACAAAATTTCTCGGTAGATCTGTTCCTTTATTAAAAAACGGCTCTATTGAGCGAGTGTGAAATGTCAAATGAAATGTGAATGGATAATTGTCCTTATGAACAACATACAGTTGATCACTAAACGAGTTGACACCTAACGAGTTGACAAAGACCTAACGAGTTGACAGTTTTTGACGAAAAAATCGGAAACGAAAGTGTCATCTCGTTTAGTGATCAACTGTATATGTAGCACACATGTCTACATTTATGTAGGAAAAATGTTGTGGTCACTGACCACTAGTCATCAGTATTCCACTAGTAAATATTTCGTAAAACGTTCCTTTTTAGCNATTCGGCACCCTAATGCAGTCCGACCTAGTGCAGTCCATGACATCCCCATTTTACAAATTTGGGAAATCTAGGAGACACACCAGTTTACATTTTATCTTCATTTTACCAAGATTTTTTTTTACATGTATATGAATAATATTTCATTGGATGTGATTATAAAAGCCAGCTCTTTGTGAAAAAAAGTCTTGACAATATGGCAACACAAATTAACTAAAATATATGACATAAAAAACTGAAAAATATGAATACAGTCGTTACTTCCAAAACGGGCGATTTTGATTCTCGAAAATAGTATTGGGGTGAATTGTCATTAAGTGTACATTTGGACTGTTTCGGGGACATTTTTTTTTCTCAAAAAGCGTCCGTATTGAGAGTAAGGACTGTACAATGATATTGACTCAGGACTCTTGACAGAACCACCTTAAAATGTCAGTCATAGTCGTTCATAATTAAAAAAACTGGCCTATATTACCACCATATAACTGGAACGCTGAATAGTGGGTCCAGGCTTCCTGTAAAAAGTGTAAACACCAGAATACGGGCCAAAATTGGTCACAGCTTAAGCCAACTTGGCTACCACAATACTCAGTTGTGATTTTGAAACATATTGAAATAGAATAAATGAACATACTGTGCGGTGAAAGGTGAACATATAATTTATGATATGTATAAATTATTATAGTATAAATGAAACATATTTAAATTAAATAAATTGTTATGATAAAATTCGTAAACATAGTTCATATATAACTTTGATTTTAATAATATTGACCAATCATGACCATCATAAAAAATGATATTAGACGATCCATTGACATTAATATGATACAATTAATGAAATTATACAATTTGTACCACAGGGCACATAAAAAGAGTTGTTACACGAAAATGTACCTTAGTTTAAGGATCATCTGAAAAACTTAAAAATAACTTTTGTTTTAAATAAAATGAAGTTGAGTGATAAATTAAATGAAGAAAACGTGACTCATCTGAAACTTCATTATAAACACGAAGTCATATACAGTATATAATATACTGATAAATAATACAAATAGGTGAGAAAATAAAATTAAAATGATCAATTATGAAATGCGATTAACGTTTAGCAGGGGGTAACTAGCGATAAACAATAATCGGAATTTTATCGGATTCAACATCTTTCTCGCCTTTGAATCGTGAAATGAAGGCAATGAAAAATTCAATTCTATAGTTTTTTTTGATAATAGTCCGGATAACAAATTCGTGCGGAAAAACCATGTAGAATGGGATTTGTATGCCGGTAGAAATGGATCCAAGCGCACACTGGGTAACCAGAATTGGAGTCGTTTGGATAAATTCGTCCTCGGTGCATCGAATCGTTTCCCGACGAAATAAGATAAGATCGATGCTTATACAAGTGATACAAATCAGTTTATATTTTGAGATTGTCAGAGCTTGATACATGGGGTTAATTCAATTCTAAGATAGACTTTTCAACGAATAAAATAATCTTAAATCTTATAGTTTTCAGTTCTTTTAATGCGTTTACGGTCAGGCCAGTTTTAAGACCTTGACCTAATAAGTTATCGGGTCAAGGTCCTAAAAAATGACCTGACCTTAAACGCATTAAACACTGACTTGTCTGTAATTTATGAGAAGTAATTCATGGATTAGGTCACAAAATTTCTCGGTAGATCTGGATAATTGTCCTTATGAATAACATACAGCACACATGTCTACATTCATGTAGGAAAAATTTTGTGGTCACTAGTTGTTGTGGTCACTAGTTAGTCATCAGTATTCCACTAGTGAATATTTCGTAAAACGTTCCTTTTTAGCTCGCAGTTCGTAGATTCAAGAACAAGCTGTCCAGTTAGGGGCTTTGTCACAGAACATTGAATGTTATCGATCTTGACGAACAAATGCAACTGTTTCTTTTTAATTGGGACAATGAGTGTTTGAGGGGCCGGCGGGGGCGTCCCAATAGCGGACCGAACGATCACTTTTTGGCGTTTTATTTGACGGCCGCCAAAAAACGAAATTGGGTCAAATGAGGCTTCTAGATGCCAGCCGATTGTCGTATACAATCCCTCGTAAGTTTCAATTTGACCTTCATCGACCTTAAAGTCAAATCGAAAGGTTGCATCTTGCGTTAACTGTTCATCTTGAAACAATTGAATACTTTTGACATACAATGGTTTCTGCTCGAGCGGATCCCCATAATAAGCTAAACGAGGGATGGAATTTTTTTCGTTCATTAAAATACATGAATTGTATTCCAAAAAACTGACAATATCAATCTGCGCAACAATTGCGAAAAAAAAAATGTTTTTTTTCAGAAGTTCTGCAAGATGTACTTTGCCGACTTTTGATATGTTTACTGCTATTCCTAAACTCCAAGTCCATAATCACACTAGTATCTAGGCACCTATATATATGAAAAACCGTCGACTTTCCAAAAAAAAATCCATCCCTAAACTGCGTGCTGTCTCAAATCGTGCATGACCTCGCCACGAAGCGCCACCCGCAAATCTCTCATCTGCATTTTTTCATTTGGAGGAAGCAGAACCTTCAACGTACCCTATAAGACGGTTAAAATATACCACATCGAAATTTTTTGTAAAAAAGCTCGTAAAAATGGAATTACTCGAAAAATCCGTAATTTTTTTTACAAAAAATGTGACTTTTTTAACCGTGCCGTAAACTTGGCCCCTAGATGAAAAACTGGATCAACATCAAATCGCATTTCAACTCGATTCATTTTAATTTTATTTTCGCATCTAAAATTGACAAGTTATCAGACATTGAACGGCAGTTTATATATCTATTTATTTCAAGTCCAAGCTAGCATTGATAGCAAAACCACAAATGGGACGGAGCAAATAACATGCATTCACTGACTACTTATGATGCTTATCTGAAAAGCGTAGAACTGACCATACCATTGTTCAACTTTATTTTCGAGCAAAAATCAGTGAATGAAACTGACCATACCGCATAGCCTAACTATGCATTTTTAAAATTGTGTAGCTGTTTTTTGCTCGGAAATGGGGCAAAATAGAGATAAGGTATGTCAAATATTAACGCCCTGCTGGTATCGACACCCGTTCAATTTGAATCTAGCAGAAATTTATATTTGTGAGTTTCAAATCCATTTGGGATATCACGTTTGATTGCCACCCGTAATAAAACGAGCTGTTTTTATCATTTATTTTTTTTTTTCAAAATTTCTGGATTGACTCATGTTCTAAATCAGACCTAGCCTTTGAGAATCCAGGATAATTTTGAAAGTAAGATACCAAGGAGTTTTTTTAACGATAATAACAATAAGCTATTTTAGAAAGAGCTCTGTAGTACAGAGTCTGTACCCGACAGGTGGATTCACAACGGTCTGATTGTCGAATATAATGTCCTCTAGTTTGAACCTGTCATTATTTAAATTTTATAAATTTCAAGAAAAAAAACATAAAATAGTCAGAGTTAATTCAGTGAACTAATTGAACACAAAAGTATTTTAAATTTTACTATGTTAATCAAATGCCCTTAACGGACAAATGCAATGGCGTACATGTACTAAAAAACATGTTTAGGTGACTTATTGAGGTTAAATCAAGATATATTGATTTATAGTTCTAACATGGGACAAGATAAAAATCTTCACCAAAAAAAAATCAAAAAGGTATGATCTTTATTGAAAACAAAACTAACTTTACCTAAGGGTTGTCAAAATGGCTGAGCTAATAATGAACAACACCATAGATTGAAAATGTTGTCAACCTTAACGTTCAAAAATTACTGATTTCTATCTTGTTCTTTATTAGATCTTTCAATCATTATATTTCAAAAAAATTTTTTTTTTCAAAAAATAACTAAATTTATATTACCACAAACCCTTTGATACTCTCGTAGAGAATTAAGACCAATTAAAATTCAACACTTTCAGGTACCTTATTGAACGTTACTTGAATGAATTTTTTTAACGCGACACGTTACAAGCCTTATACTCAAGAAACAAAATCAGGTTTCTGTATATTTTTCGTTTCTGCCCAAGGAAAACTAAAAAATACGTATAAAGCCATTGTAAATGATAAATTGGAGAAAACCCTAATAAAGACATGTAGATGTGTTTTTGTGAAGAAAAATAGCATACAAAATATTGATTAAAGTCTTATTGAAACAGTTCAAACTACTCGCCTGTAATCAAGATACATAATTTATACTGTAACTATAACGGAAACCTAACAGGCCAACAGGGATAGCCTGTTCTAAATACAGGAGATGTTGTACGATATAAGCCAAAATATCATATTATAACGGACAAAATGGCTGACCTTATAACGACCCCTGTAACCTTTTTTATAAGATTAATCTTATTAACCGACACGGGGACATTGTGTAATCATAACTGAGCTGATTCTCGTAATGATACAAAAAAAACATGTGAGTTTGTGACCTCAAAAACTCATGAAAATATTTTAATTAATTAAAATTATCGACTTATTGGTCAGCCCAATCGACCTAATCACAGGTAATATATCACCTGGATTTATATCTATTCTTATTACTGCACTATTTTATTAAGTTGTTTCCCGCTGTGATTTTCATTAGACATACTGTATGTCACATACATTTACCGGAATATATCTTAGTGGTAATTCTAAAGTACTTAAACAATTATCGTCACATAAAAAAGTATACGCTACTGATGAATTTAATGACCATTTAAAAATATAATATTCTATAGTTCAAGACAGATAAAGTTTGGTTTGTTTTTGTCCATGAGCCAAGAGCAACACAAGTAATATCTTGAAGAATTTTTGCCGACAGCATTTATAATATATATACATATATATATAAATGCATGTATATATATATACTATTGCATGAAAAAAAGACAAAGAAAGAGGAGTATGAAGTGTTTTAGGGGGACTTGAATTGAGCTGCTTGTTCTTTGACTCGTCTTTCGTATTCAAGCTTATTGGTGGTATATGCCGTATATGCGTCAGCTTGGGCTGGGTCATTCACGTTTGGCTCTGTCAAAAGATCTTGGATACCAAGTAAAACCTAAATTATTATGATAAAAAAAATAAAAATACGTGCTACCTAGGTTTTGCTATATAAACCTTTTTCGTGTATTTTCTACGGGCACAAAGGCCTCCCATGAAATAGAGAGGTGTTATGGTATGGGATGAAAATTATTACAATGCCTTACAAATATTAATGGCTTTATTTTAATTACAGTCCCTCACCCAAATAGGTAACACCCAAATAAGTAACAAATAACGTAATTACACAAATAGGTAACAACTTTTTTTTCAAAGTTAAACTACCCAAATA
>SCLG01000027.1:148231-163938 GCA_004367875.1 Oikopleura albicans
ACTACTTCTTTTCTGATAGCTTTCAATTTTTTCGAACGTCCGCTTCGTTTGCCTCTTTTCTCAACTTTAAATTGATTCGACAATTGTTCACTTTTTCGCTCATGACAGACTGCACAAAATCGATGCTAAAAATTCGGTTGAAAAATTCCAATTGAAAAATCACGGATACGGTTCTCAAACATCGATTGATGATTTTTTATCGGCTTCTCAAATATATTCGAAAATACTAAAGTAATATTAAAATAAATGTATGTCCAGTATTAAATTGTTGAAATAAATTTATTTATGAATTTCATCATTTAAATAAATTTAAATGATGAAATTCATAAATAAATTTATTTCAACAATAAGGTAAACCTTTGTAATATTTCGCTTAATTTATTAAAATTAATACAAGCGAAATATTACAAAGGTAATTTAAATGATGAAATTCAGAAATAAATTTATCAGAAACAAGTTAATACTACAGGCGGGGTTGGTTATAAGGTCAAGGTCAAAAAACTGACTTGACCTTAAATGCATTTTTGAAAACTGACTTGACCTTATAACCAACCCCATTTTTTACATTTTTGCTGAATTTTTCCCAAAAAAATATGAAGACCTCCCCCCAAAAGTCTGGGCTAGGGTTTGGGCTATGGTCTTCACCCAAAAAAAAGTGAAAAAAGACATGATTTACCTTGAAAAAAAACTGACTTGACCATATAACGGCACAAATGGCTGACCTTATAACGAACCCCGCCTGTAGATATATATTTATTTTAATAATCTTATGAAATTTTTCATCAGGTTTTACAAAAATTTTTGTATTTGCATTTGCGAAAAACTTTCTTGCTCTTCAAATAAAAAAAAATGTCATTGCCAATATTTAGTTCAATAATAGTATTAACGACACTTAAAAACTTCAACGAACCTTAGATTTATGATACGTGAACTGATTTGTTGCTTGCTCAACGTACTTTCGTGATAAAAAGCGCAAAAACGGGTTGTCTGGTGTTTGACTTGCGATTTGAGATAGATTCCATAAATGCAGCGAATGCTTCTCGATTGCATCCATCCTTAACAAATACTATCTTTTGTATTATTGGCGATACATGAATCATACAATAAAAATGAAAGACAACATAGAAGTCGGTTAATCTCTATCACGTTGAAGTAAAAGTAGGAAGTATGATATTCAAAGTACAGTACATTTACATTTATAGTTACTGCTGAATCCTTGGAGACAAATTCAGACAGAACATGAAAATAATTTAATTCATAAAACGGACCAATCAAGTCCAATTTTGTGACCGAAATTTTGCACCAGAGGGTTAATCACATATAGAGCCAAGGCATTTGGTATGGAAGATAATGATAATGTTTTACGACACAGATTTATTTGGGACAAAGAAAAGTATAGTCGGGCAAAGCTCCAAGATCTTCTTATATTGATTGTTCCGGCAAATAATCCGAAAATAAAACTGAAAAAAGACATGATTTATCTAAAAAATTATATACCCGTTCTAAATGTATACGTTCTAAATTTAAACCCAAAAAAAGTGAAAAAAGACATGATTTGCCTTGAAAAAAACTGACTTGACCTAATTGCAAAACAAAAAAATTGACTTGACCATATAACGGCACAAATGGCTGACCTTATAATCAACCCCCCTGTAGATAAACCGTTCATCATTTAAAGCATATGATATACGAAATCTAACAAATAAAACACTTTAGGGTGACAAACTCGTCTCAAATGACCACATATTGAATTTTAATTTAATACTATTAAATCGAGAAGAAAACAATCCAATGAAGAAACTTATTTTGAGACAAGTTTCAGATGATATAAGAACCGAATAAATTCGTGGCAGGAGAATCGGAGCTTCTTAAAAAAAACTGTCCTTAAACTTTCTATAAATTGTTATACCACAGAGTACATAAAGTCTTATATAAACAGGGCCCCTCAAATAAAGCTCGGTATCTCGAAATAGAGTTGGGGTCATCAAATAGTCACTTTTTTCCAAAATAAATTATTGCTCCAAATTACGGTCCTTTGAATCTCAAATGCGGGTCGGTTTTTTTGGCAAACTCTCAAATACGATTTGCTTTTCTTCGAAAAATATTTTACAGTGATTCAATTGCCAGGACACAAATTATCTGAGATAATTTATCTCTTAACCAGTGGACTCCTTTAAGCAGTTTTGTCCCATTTTGAGAACATATTCAGAAAAAAACGACCCGTATTTGAGAGTTTGCCAAAAATCCATTGCATATGTGACATATGATATGTCAATTGAAGAAAATTATCGTTAATTAGACGTCCGACATTTTTTTTTACTTTTAGCTGAGATAAATCCGAAATTTTATAACGAATCTGAATATTGATATTTGACGGCTTGAAAATGTTGATAACGCACGATATACAGGGGGTCTCACATCAAGTGAGACCAAATTAAGGGACAGTTTACCGAAGAGATTCAAATTGAGGGATGCTAGTTTTTTAACAAAAAAATGCAAAAAAAAAAACAAATTAAAGAACGTAATGAAAACGTAGTAATAAAAATGTTTCGTAAAATTTGTTCAAATTGATTAAAAAAAAATAAACAGTATCATTTTTGTTTTCCGATTTTATGTTCACTCCCTCCGCCGAACGAATATTTAAGATATAGCATATGCTATAGTAGTCCAGTTGTACACGATCGGAAAAATTGGCTTTTGTTTGTGTTTTCACGGAAATTATTCTCAAAGTTAAACGTTCATTTTATAACGGTATAAAGTACGACCTAGACATTTAGCACCAGTTTGGTAAAAACGATGATGTCGCAAAATTTATATGTTACTGTTTATATTATAAAACGTGCTGAAAAAGGACTACATGTAAATATTTTTTCTTGCTATTTTTTATTTTAATAAAAACAAAATTTATCGGATAAAAACAAATATATCAGACTCACACTTTCGCGGCAGTTGATTGGTTCAAACTTACCGGACTATCGGATAAAAATTATAGTTTCGCCAAAAACGGTCGATTCGCCAAATAAGGGTCGGTTTTTCAAAACATTAACGCGACCCTTATTTGGCGATCCCTGTATAATATACAGTGTATATATCACTTCATCATTATTCAAAATTTGAATAAAAGGTTATCCAATTGAACTTGTTCCAATTTAACGTATAGCGTCTATATATTTACATATCCCATAATTACGCAGAATTTCTAGTTAAAAAAAATCAAATTACAAAAACAATGTTAAACCTTCGTGACCAAAATTACTGATTTTTACTATGACAACTTAGTGCCCTTGTTTAGATTATCACTTCAGCCATACTTTTTAGACTTGCTCATATTTTGAACTATAGAAAAGTTGGCTGTTCCAACACAAAATTATGAAAAAAAAATAACAATATGAAAGGGTCTTGGCACCGCCTGAATTGGTATACATACAAACGGAATAACGCCAAATATGAATCAAGCACTAAATTCGTAGAACGACAGGTACCTGGGACTTTGGTTGATGTAAAATTTACAAGTGTAATCCGAAGAAAGTTTATTAGCTTACAAAAATTCGGCTGATTCGCCATTCTTAATATTCTTTATTCAAATTCGATGTTACTGAGTTTGTACTTTGTATCAATTCAGGCGTTGCTATGAGGATTCGAACTAAATCACCAGTATTGTCACCGCACCCTTTAACACCTTTAGGCTTGAACACAAATATACTGATTGAAGCTTGTTTAAATTTGTTTATGTTGTTATTGTTTATAAAAGAGGCAATAATTAAAGGGCACCATAGGAGATTTGCGAATATTTGTACCAGTATTTCATCCACTACAACAAAAAAATTGACATTGAATCACAATGACATATGGACTGGATAATTCATCACCGGTTCATATTGGAGAATGATAAAATAAATCTGCTACATGTACTGAATCTACAAGATAATAAAATTGAAAGTTTGTAGGAACCGATGCCAAATACTCATTTTGTCAGTATCACGAAAATGAGTTTTTTTAAGACAAAACAAACATGAAAAATTATGCAGTGGTGGCTGTGATTAACGCCCAACAGGCCAAAATTAGGGTAAAGTTGAGCGTAGCAAAAATTATATATATCTATATATAGGTTACAAGGATCCTTATGGAGAAATTCAAGGGCATAATTATAACTTATAAGGATTTGGTTGACTGCATTTTTTGGTATTAACTCGACCTTATAAGTTAAAACCAGCGACAGTATTTCCGATACGACACTAAAAATATTTGTTTTTCTTTGTTTTTTTCGAATAACAAATACGAAAAATTCTCATAAAGCAAATGTCTTGTGCAATTAGGTTACTGGATGTTTTAAGGGCCAGCCGAATGAAAGTTTTGAACGCCACCTGATAACACCAGATGTTAACTTAAACGTCAAGGTATCTGTCTTTGATATAAATTATTCAAATAAACTCGTTAATTAACGAATGCGTGCGCTTCAATCCGAGGTAGTGATCACACTTGTTTTATGAACTGTTTTCTGGGAGTTAATGGAACACTAATTTTGTATGCAAATAACAGTTTAATGCAATCGATAACATTTTCTTTGCTAAAATGTCATATTCTTCTGTACTTTGTGCTTTCACTCTGCGGCGATGCATTTCTTCTTCGCCAAGGTTTCGATAGGTCCTAAGACAGCTTTTTAAGATGAAAATTGGCAACTGTGAAAATGGACGGTTTTTGACAAATTTCCCTGGCCAATAACTTATATTCATGTACTATGACATTCCACATCTATTCAGAATGATCGCATTCATGGTAATGGGGGTTTTTTTTAACAAATTTTTCTTGCCAAAGATTGGCACATGTATGATGTGGTGAAGTTTTCGGTCGAATAAACGCCGGTTTAATGTTTCTAAATTATAATCAAGATCTCTTACCGATGATATCTTGACTAATTGGGGCTGTTTAGTTAAGATATCATCGGTAAACCTTAATAGGAAGAGGTCGTGATTATAATTTAGAAACATTAAACCGGCATTTATCCGACCGAAAAGTTCACCACATCATACATGTACCATACTTTGGCAAGGGAAATTTGTTAAACACCCTTCCCGCTTTACCATGAATGCGACCATTCTGAATAGATGTGGAATGTCATGGTACATGAATATGAGTTACAGATTGGAACATCAGGGATTGCGAAGTAGAATTTTAAACTTGATAATATTGAAAGTGTATCTTTGAAACCTAGCTCGCAAATAAATACTAGTAGGTTGTCAAATTAACCTATCAATCGAGTGTTTTTATTACGATTGCAGGTATTTTTTTTTCGGGAAATAAGGCGCTTCATTCCATCCAAAAAAGCTGCCTTTGTGAAAATAGAAAGTCCACCAGCGACTTCTGTTAACGTTGCGTGACGGTATATATGTCGGCCATAGCGTCGAGCGGGCAATATATAAAAGGAAATCAGAACGTGAGTGCGTCAGGTGTGAATGTTCACGATATATATTTTTTGTTGTAAATCATCGGAGGTCTGCGTTTTGTTTGTTTTTACAATAGTCGAGCTGTGCTAGGTGCTAAATAAGAACAAAACAAACCAACTAACCCATTATTATAATCCGAGCTTTACTTTTATTTTATAATACGGTCCCTGCGTCCATGACGACCCTTTAGATATTTGTAATACCACAACTTTTTTTTTAATTAATTTGTATCGTGCCCTATGAAATAATCGCCGAAAAACTGCTATAGTCATAAGATCTTAAATGTATTTAAAAACAGGCTTGACCTTATACATGTCCCGAAGTTTGTCGTCTTATTTAGAACCAACCTGTACGACCCTGTGCAAGCGGTCCCATTTGTTTTAGAACTGAATCATTTTAATTTTGTTTACGGTCCGGTATCATTTCCGGTATATATGGCTGTGGTAACTGTTGAGTAACGATGTGACGAATGACCCGAATCTGACTGATACACTCGACGTTGGTTATTTTCCTTCTTTTGGAGTGTCCTCTCCAGACGCTCTATTTCTTGATATAAGTCGGATATTTTCGGCCGCTCATACGGATTGGGTTGTAAGCACTTCTAAAAAAAGAATAAAAAATTACGTTAGTTTTATTTACATATTTTTATAATTGATTTCACACACTTAAAAGGCAATATTATACACCACTTGAAAAGTTATCTTAAAAAAGTATTTTCAAAAAATTACATAAGCACGTAGGGCCTAGGCGTCAAAATGACGAAATAGTACATTTCTGAAAATAAGTGCAAAATAACAGAGTAAGCAAAAAAAATAAATAAATAAATAAAAAAATGATTAAAAAATAATTTCAAATGAAATATTACACAGATATGACATGATATTTCTTTTCGGCAAAATAACTACGTAAGTGGTCTAATAACAACTCTAAAAAATATAAATTTTTGAGTTCGGGAAAATAGTGGACCAAATAAGGTTGATTGGATAGACACTTTTTCAAACAAAACAAAAAAACGTTGCTGGTAATGAGGTAAACAGCCCTAATTGTAAGGTCGTTAATACGAACAAAGACTGAGATTAAATTTTATATTTGGAAAACGTACCCATGCTAGTTGGCGGATAAGCTCAATTCGGGAATCCTCCATTTTTGCAATAACATTTTGTCGCGATTCTTTTGAAATTTCTGCCAATAGTAAATTTGAGGTTTCCGCTAGATTATGATTATCTCCGCAGGCATTTGACGTTGTTGCTGAATATTATCATGATTACATGTATACATAATGTTATCAATTATAATTATAACTCAGAACTTTCCTAGATTGTATTTAGGGGTTTCCTTTATATCATAAAAATTACAGGGGGTCTGGTTATGAGGTCAAGGCCAAAAAAATGACTTGACCTTAATGCAAGTGCATTTTTGGAGTTCCAAAAAACTGACTTTACCTTAGAGAAAAAAAAAGACCAGAATGATATGATTTTTATAAAAAAAAATTCCTCGTCAGCCGGGGGTAGGTGTACACTTACCATCAAGTGGATGGTCGAGATATGAGCATATATCATTTGTGTCATGTGTGTAATATCCACTGAAACTCCCAAGCACTAAAAGTGTAAAATTAAATCACGTTGAAAGGGTGCAAAAAAAGATAATGACGATTTTTTTTTCTCTCACTATTGCACTACGGGAAGCGAATCCATACTATACGAGCTACGAATTTACGCTCATCGGTAATTAGAAGATAAATGATTGGTCTGTGGTGTGGGTCTGATTTTCGCCAAACCAATATAGCGGTTTTTATAACAGGTCAAAAATTATATGTAAATAGTATTGAACAAAAAATTTCAAATGAAATAGAATTCTATTTCATCACTTTTATAACGAATTTTTAATCGACGATTGACTTCTTTAGAACAATTTGAAAATTTTCAAGATGTTCCATTTGAACCTCGAGACAACACTAGTTTTGCACTTTAATCAGTTATAAAACCGGTATGTTGGTTTGACGAAAATCAGACCGCCCCCACGCCACAGGCCAACCATTTATCTCGTATTTACCGTTGAACGTAAATTCAGACTTCGTTACGAACTGTTCGTATAGTATAGATGCTTATACGCTTCCCGCAATACTATTGGCATAGTCTATTGCCAATAGTGAAAGAAAAAAGTGGTCAATATGAAAACAAACCTGCTTTCAGTACGCTCCAAATAACCAATCCCATGCTATAAATGTCATTCTTTCTATAAAATTCGAAGATTTCATCGGTACAATTGGAACATGCGTCTTCCATTTGGGGTAACAGATCATCCGCATCAGATGAGGAGCTGATTATATTGGGTAAACATTGCTTACAGTGATAGTCACTACTCAACGCGAAATAATAACTGTTTTTTCCGCAGTTCCGTTTCGATATGATTTCCGGCGCCATCCAGTCTTCGGTTCCACAAGCTCGTCGCTGTTTAAAATTATTTGCCTGCTTCTGAAAATGGAAAACAAAGTTACAAGGAGGCCGTTAAATTTTAAAGTGTCACTATAGGCGTTGCATGACCGGTACTTTCGGTTTCTGTTCCGGTCCGAAATTTTTTCAAAAATTTTACCCAAACATTTTCCAGTTTGGTTCATCTAGAAATCTACCGTACTTATACTCGTGGATTATTCTGTAAAAATCTTCTTTTAGGTACCTGTTAAAAATGCTAAAAAATGTTAAAACAAAAAACAAATAAGAAATAAAGAAAGTTTTTCAAATTCAAAAAGTAACAATTTACCTGTTCTTCTTCACGCAAAATTTTCAAAATTTCATCGCTCACACAAGGCACTTGAATATTTAGCCAAAACCGAATCCACTCTACGCATGATCTGAAAGTTGTAAATAAACAAAAAATTAAAAAAATAAGCAAACACTCACGGAAGAAGAAGGAGCTTATTGTGAATGTATGCTCGCAGATCGGCTAATGGACTTTTGAAGAATTTCACTCGCTCTCGGCCACTGTCTTTCAAACAAACAGCAGATAGCCCAAAGTCTGCAATTACAGAAAAAAACTAAAAAAGATTTTATAATAAATTTCATATAATTGGATCAACATGGATCTATTTAAAGCTATTTTGTTGCTTATTATAAATTTACTTACGGCACCATCTGAATCTTTTTTCACGCCAATATTTTTCAACTTTATATCGCGATGAACGACAGATTTAATGTATTTTCCATAACCAGTTTTGTCATCGCAGCCCCAAGCAGTGTGAAGTGTTTCAACTCCCTTCACCAACGATCGGACGACGTCCCAAGCAACGCCGTTTACATATTTTTGACTCCATTCGGGAGCATCGCTTAACTGGTCTGACCTCCTAGAAAAAGAGTTGGTCAGGGGTTAATCTATTATAAGTTATAACTATTAGATCGGACCCCAAAAAAATACAGGAGGAGCGCCAAGTAAGGACACGCCAAGTAAGGGTACGTGGACGACAAATAAGGGTACAAAGGGTTGGTTATAAGGTCAAAGTCTAAAAAACTGATTTGACATTATAACTAACCTGAATTTTTTTGTCCACAATAAGACCTTAGTGCTGGGAAAAAGTTCAAAAAGACATGATTTCTATAGAAAGCATGTCACAGCGGGGAGGAGATCGTCATCCAAAAAAAAAAACGTAAAAAGACATGATTTTGAAGATTTTTACGTAAAAGCATGCTATTAAAAAAAACTGACTTGACCTTAGTGCTTGAAAAACTCAATTGGCCCGCCTGTAAGTTTAATTTGGAAAAAAAAATTTGCACAAAAAAAAATAACGCAAATTAGAGATAGGTACAAGCCCCAAATCAAACTTTTTTTGGCCTGTATAATTATGCAATAGGAGAGTTCTGTCAATATCATGATTCTAGAAAGAAATCTTAAGAAATTAGTAATTTCAAATTACCCTTTGTTATGGATTTCTCGTAGCAAATCTGACAAATTTCGCTTTTTAATGTCCCAACCATATTTGTCAACGACAATTTGATCAATGCGATCGGCCGATCCGACCAATGGAATGTTTCCAATACTAGGATAATGAATGTGCAAAATGTAGGGATGATTAAATGCATGTTGAATAATACACTCATTACGTAGTGATTTCGCCACGCGGCTATCTCTTTAAAATGACTTTTACAAGACTAATTGTATTGGCTGAAAAATATTTATAATTCGTATGTGAAGAATTATAAAACAAGACCTTCAATTATGGATCGATCAACGATCAGTCTCGAATACCCGCTGTTTTACAAATACAGTCTCTACCTCAAAATCGTTACAATTTGTGGTTCGAAAAATCGTAACGATTTTGAGTCATGACGTCATTTCGTAACGATTTTGAAGTAGGGACTGTAATATTGAATAACAAATGACAAATTTGTATTTACATACAAATCAACGCTTAACGGTTAAAACNTTACCCGCGGGTTGGAATCGGAATCGGGTTGGACAACCGTTTGAAAAAAAAAAACGGGTTTTACTCGTGTACCCGTTTTTTTGTAGCTTATGCCAATTCGATCGGTGCCTTTTCAGTCGGTAGAACATGCACCAAAAAGAAAAAGCTAGCTTTTTAGACATTTGTCCGTGAAAATAATTGTTCCCGTGAACTTTTTAATAACA
Organism: Oikopleura albicans; assembly: GCA_004367875.1. Classification (NCBI taxonomy): domain Eukaryota; kingdom Metazoa; phylum Chordata; class Appendicularia; order Copelata; family Oikopleuridae; genus Oikopleura; species Oikopleura albicans. Next base: position 158,296 of record SCLG01000027.1, read on the forward strand.
AAATGCTTATTAAGTATCCGTTTAAGGACCGGTCAGTCATGTTGTTTACAAACTTTACGTTCGGGGAAAACGCTATAAAAACCGTTCCACAAATACGATTACACTATTTTCTTCTGTTGCTAAGAGAGCAAAGCGTGTACTTTAATATGGCTGTATCTAAAATGTCATAAGTAGCACCATCCAACTTGCTGTACTTGAAATCCAACTTGCTGTACTTGAAATTTAATGAACGAGACACGATATCGCAAAAAGCCTACATAGAATTGAGCACCATAGTTTCCCGTACAATATCCTTAAACAACTGAATCAATAGCACCAACACTGTTCACGTGATTGATGAGGTTTTCAAAAAAATCAACATAAAAGTCTAACTTTTATAAGAATTGGAATACGATTTGGAATACGATTCCGGATAAAACTCGGGTAAAAAAATGGAATTCGGGTGAAACTTGGGTAAAAATTTTTAATTCCGGTAAAATGCGGGTAAAACACACGGGTTGGAATCGGGTTGGACAACGATAATTACGATCTAGTAACCCGAACGGGTTGGTTACCCGAGTTATACCCGAAACGGGTAATGACGGGTAACTTTACCCGACTTTTACCCGCGGAATTGGAATCGGGTTGGACAAGAAAAAAAGTCCAATGTGCCGACCTCTGGTTAAAACTTATGTTGCGAACTTCTTGCCAATATAAATAAATAGATACGAGAAATAAATATAGGTAGACGCTTATAAAGTAAAAGGTATCTTATAACTTGATGAGGTAATTTTTTGTAATATGAAATGATAAATTCACCGAAGTCGCTCGATACGTGGGTATAATTATTTTTTTATATTTTATGTAAGGTATAAGTCGGCCCTGAATCGATCGATCATTTTGACGGCAACATCAGTTCCGCCAAATTTTCCTTCATAAACCCTTCCACCGCCGCCCTGGCCGAGTAGTTTTGTCGGTTTTTCCTCAAATTCTGGCCTATCCGAAGGCATTTCCATTAACGTGCGGTCGAGGTGTTCCTTTCGTTTGAGCGCAATCCGCAAACAACACAGTTTAATCGTAACAAAGGCAAACAAAAATGTGAAAATCAAGATGAGGACCGGTATCCAAAAGCTGCTACGCTGTAAAATACTGAATCGGCCTTCTTTAATAGCTTCCTCAGTTACACTCCGGCCCCAATAAATAAATTCAGGCGAGTTACACTTATTGAACTCCTCACGATACTCGTCGGTAAATGTGCCATTTTCGGGGTGAATCATTCTGTACGTCAGGTATATAATACGTTTTTGGGGTAGCTTCTTTTTCCGAAAAATTTAGCCCGACCTTTTCCAGTTAAATGCCAAAAACTGTTTGCCAAAACATGTAAAAATTTACCAAGATTGAATTTCTCGAAATATTCGTTCCAAAACAAAGTAATTTTTTGGGTCGGTTAAAAAACAACCTAGCAGCCGAGTTTTATGAAAATGAACCAGTTAGATTCTCATTGATTTCAAAAATAAAACAGTTTGGTCACAATTTTATGTTGATAATTTCTAAACTAGATTTTAAGAATAAAACAAATTGACAGAGTCTAAATGTTGATTTTATGATTTTATGTCCCAGTGAATTTGGTCAACTAATAGTAATTTACAATTATTTTTTTGGAATTTTCATGTTTATTGATAAATATAAGTACAATTATGAGCCATCAAGATTACCATTATATACCGTTTCTTCCAGTCCTATTAAATTTTTCCCACACTGCCTTGGTGGGGCAACAGTGCCTGTAAGCGTGTTCAATTAATTCATCTTTTCCAGTTTTCAAACGCTCGTTATCATATGGATTGACAGTAAAAAATTCCTGAAATATAATAAATATTATGCATTTTTTTGCATTGTCGCAAAATGTTTATGGCCATATGATTTTTGTTTCACAGCAAGCTAGGACTAGAATCATAACACATACCGGATAGCTAAATGGTCTTTCACACATCCGATCGTTTTCACAGTCGTTATGACACGGATCTTTTCACAGATATGGAAATTATAGTTGTATTCTACTATAAAAGTATTTTACTGAATAAGTGTTGTATTGGGAAAAAGTAAACTACAAAAACACAAATGTATTTTAATATCACATCTACAAAGGTCTATAAAATATCATATCTGATCCTGCATGAGGTTCCCCGTAAAAGTTGAACGGTATAACGCCCAATTAGGATGTCAATCGTGTACTATATTGTAGTAAGGACTGATAAGTTGAGTACTACCGGAAAAAGAACAACTTTTTTGGGTAGTGGTTTTCAACAACTAACACAAAAAACAGAATACTATTTTCATTTTTTTTTTCAAATACAAACCCTTCGGGGGTTCTCAAGAAAATTTCTGTACATTAAAGTGTCCCTGAAAAAAATTTTGAACGGTTGACACCCACGACCATAACCTTTCGTATATATCTTGACTTAAAGGTCCCGAGCATTTTCTCGCCGTCGTACGTCGTTTGGTAGCCCAAAAATACGGCACAATGAAAACCTTTTTGAGCTGATTCGACGTCAACTTCCTCCATCCATATATTCGTGTCCTCGTCTAAATAAAAATACGCATGGTAAACGAATGAAGAGAGCGCTGTCAAAAAGTTAAAATTAGAAACATACATATTACATATATAAATGCTTATTATTTTTTTTTTGTCGTTTGTGTTACATTTTTTTTCGCAAAAATATGATATAAGTCCATTTTATGTACACGCCCTTCGGCGTTATCGGGTCAACATTTTGAGGACAAATTTTGACCCGATAACGGCGAACACTTGTGAAGCCGCGACAGCTGGAAAATTTCTTCATCCAAAAAAAACGTAAAAAGACATAATTTTAAAGATTTTTTCCGAAAATACATGCTACTCAAAAAACTAACGTGACCTTAGTGCCTGAAAAAAACTGACTTGGCCTTATAACGGCACAAATGGCTGACCTTATAACCAACCCCTGTATATACTCATTTCGAAACTGTTTACCTTTGAAATATTTATGAGCGGAGTTATTTCCATAGAGGTCATGATTTACTGGACAGGATCCATTGTGGTGATCGGCCGGACATTCTTCCATTTCGTCGCCGTTAATATCCGTACAGATCGTCTTGAATAGACATGGGCAGTAAAGGTAGTCAGCCGACGCATGTGCTGTAATCGCCAACAGCGCAAGAAAAAATGCATTTTGAAGTGCAAAATTCAACAATTGGGACATTGAAAATAAGTTCGCGAGTGAGTCCTTTCATTCCATTATAAGCACCTACGCTTACACTTCTGAACAAAAAATCGAAATACATCGAAATATGTATTTTGGGCAAAAATAATAATTTCGATCAAATGTAAAACATGAAATAATTTTAAAACACAAATGAGAATAAAATGCGACAAAACGTGACCAACTCAAGTAANTCTTCCATTTCGTCGCCGTTAATATCCGTACAGATCGTCTTGAATAGACATGGGCAGTAAAGGTAGTCAGCCGACGCATGTGCTGTAACCGCCAACAGCGCCAGAAAAAATGCATTTTGAAGTGCAAAATTCAACAATTGGGACATTGAAAATAAGTTCGCGAGTGAGTCCTTTCATTCCATTATAAGCACCTACGCTTACACTTCTGAACAAAAAATCGAAATATTTTGGGCAAAAATAATAATTTCGATCAAATGTAAAACATGAAATAATTTTAAAACACAAATGAGAATAAAATGCGACAAAACGTGACCAACTCAAGTAAAATTTTGAGCCAGAAGCGATCAATATTTTTTTTCTCAAAATACAAAAAAAATTAATCTTAACCTATTAAGGTTTTATATGAAAGTTGGTTCAAAAAGTTTACATACTAAAAATATTTGCTATTTGCATTCCATTTAACCTAACGCTGCTAAAAAATGTTCTCGTGTGATTTTATTGTAATTGTGATATCGTTTTTTTTTCATCGAAAGTTAACTTTTACGTCACCAGGTTTCTACAAAATAGTGCCCGGTATATTGATTTTCCTTGGCGATAAAACTTCCACGTGCGTTTTTCAGATCACGTATTTAAGTCAAATATGATTTCAACATTACCCACTGTATGTGATAAGCTTTGAAGCTCGCATTGAATAAAACGTTTGCTCAGTGAGTCGGGGGCAACTTAAATTAAGCTAGGAACAGAAAAAGGCATTTTCACAAGAATATGAACATTGATGAATTCATCCGTCGTCGCTTCTCTCTCGATTATGATATTTTGCAATTAGTATTTTCTCTCGGTTTAGTTTATTTCGATTCGTAATGGGCCGGTCGCCCGTGAATGCTCCAAGTGCTAGAAGTTTTTGTTTTGACTCGTGAATTTCAGCGCCGTGACTCAATTGAATTTGGCACAGTGCGCGGAGAGGAGCTAAATAATTTAAATAATTACAAAAAAGTTTGTTTGAAAATTCATGACGTTGAGTGTTTTTTTTCAATTCTAGAATAAAAAAATAACCATCTGCGCCGTTATCTTCCAATTTTCGAAAAAAAAAATACCAGATGATGAACCGAACGTGGAGATATATTAGATAACGGTGATAACATAACAGCGCAGAGTGTGTACTGCGTATTCACCTGTCAGAATATTATGTAGTTTAGGGTTTTTCTCAGTTGCGGCAAGGGCGGCGGAAACTGCCTCCAATGTTGAAACAAATCCTTCTTCTGGTTGCGTTCGAATTACATATTCTGTTTTAGGAATGTTTCGAATCATGCATTTGGGTAATGATGCAAATGCGCTTGATCCTTGTAACATACCTCTCGCCTGCCGCCACGTGCCGTCAATAGCGATGATTACCGAGTCTGGGGGGATGTCTTCACACTGTATAGCATCCTCCGAAGGGTATAAAACATAGACGGGTCGATCTTCAGTCACAGCTTTGGTAGTTTTTTTTAAAGGATACAAGATTTATACAGATCGTGATTTTATAATTTCATGAGAAAAATTACTAAAAACATACCGCAATTTTAAAATTTCTGACCCCATTTCATACCCAAATATAATGCTTATTTTACCATTTATATCAACAAAATAGTAAATTTGAGGTACAGGGGGTCTGTTATAAGGTCAAGCCCAAAAAACTGACTTGACCTTAATGCACTTTGAAAAACTGACTTTACCGTATAACCTGACTGATTTTTTTTCACAATAAGACCTTAGTGCTGGGAAAAAGTTCGAAAGACATGATTTATGTAGACAAAAGACACCTGACCTTAGTTAAAAAAAACTGACTTGACCTTATAATGGTCACGCCTCGTCACCTTATAAGCAGACCCCCTGTACTTCAAATTGAGCGGAAGATGCCAGGTGGCATACCTAGATATACTTAACTGTTACTTTCGTTTTTTATAGCGAAATCCAAGCGGTGTCCATGTCCACTAAAAAGATAAAAATTGCTGTAAATTAGATATTACTTGCTAAAGTATATCTTGCTAATGGATTGGGACATCGCGTGGATTTTACTACAAAAGGACTTAAATAACAATTTTGTAGGTATAATTAGCGGAATGTAGAGTACTTGTGATTTCACCGAATGTAAAATTCCTGTGATTAAAGGCTCCTTTAAAAAATACTACCTTTAATATCGGGGCGCTGCATATTATATACTTTTCGACATCTAATGACATGGCAGTCTT
>SCLG01000027.1:186895-216197 GCA_004367875.1 Oikopleura albicans
TTGGCAAAATGGTCTTCGACGAGTGCCACCTCTCGTAGAAAATCGCTGATTTCTTTCGTTGAAGCCGGTGCACTAATAATTATTTTACTAACCAATCGGCAGATAATTCATAACACAAATTTTTAGAACCACTGATAATTATTTTTAACACACAAAGCGTTACTATAAATGCGTTGTAACACTCGGACACGATGAAAGCGGGACAAAAAAGCGATGAAAACGAATCGCATTACTACAATGGCCATTTTGCCCCTTTTTTTATCGCGCTTTTATCGTGTCCGAGTGTTATCTGGATCGCCTAACTTTAAAACAAAATAATTGACAATTATTAATTGTGGTCTAAAAAGAGTTATTGTACCGAATTTTGGGCATGTGACTGCAGCGGGTCTAATTATAAGGTCTGACATTTTGACCCTTATAAGGTCAAGTCATTTCTTTTCAACATAAATCATGTCCAATTCGACAAGTAAATTTTTGGGTCTGACCCTATAACCGGCCCCTGTGCCTCGATTGACTTGAATCTAGAAATTGTTCTCGGGTCGACCCGGGTCTGACCTGAGCTTGCACGAGCTCCCGATGAGGCATGATTAACACCATTTTTGAAAAAATAGACTGTCCGCAAATCTTTATTCGTAAAACCTTATGTAAATTAAGCAAGGTCAACGATTACTTTAAGGAGGGGTCCGTCGTGTTGTTTACAAACTTTAAGTTTGGGAAAAACGTTTTTTTAGCACATTATATTGAAACTATTGAAATGTTTTCTCTCTATATCAATAAAACACCGCTTCCGGCATCACATGGAAATATTTTTGGTGACATAGTTCACAGCACCGATNTGTCATTAAGGCATTTTTCCAGGTACATAATGAAAATGGTCTCCTGGGACCCTTTTTCAAAATTATGACGTCACCGGATGAACTTGAGCGAAAACGGACAAAAACTTTAAAAGCTAACTTTTCATTTCCTACAAAGTGGCTTTAAAAGTTTTTTTGTGATTTTTTTTGCTCGGCAGACCTTATTTTTTCTTCTCTTAGACCAAGTGAAAGCAATCGTTTAGTTTAAGCGAGTGTTAACGTCAGTTATGCAGCGTGATTGATTGTCTTCATATTATTCAGAAGCAATAATACAAGGGATTGGTACAAGAGGTTGGTTCAAAAGTCTAGGTCTAAAAAACTTTTGTCACTGTTTTATCAGCAACTGTTGATAAGATACCTTAAAAATCGATGAAGATTATAATTTTTACTAATCATAAATATTTTATAAAACTTTTAAAGTTTAAAAAAATTTATAAAATATTTATGATAAGTAAAAATTATAATCTCCATCGATTTATAAGGTAACTAGTTATAAGGTAGTCAATATTTGACTTAGTTTTTGCTCGACTATTTCCAAAGAAAAAAAGTTTCGCATTGAGTGTCGACGCAAAGCCTCAAATTTGTATATAAATCAAGCCCTCTGGCAATAATATTTTTAAGAATTAAAAAAAAATCATTGGCAAAATGCAGCGATTTAAAACGTGATTAAATATTCATATCTTACTTTTTAAGGGAAGTGTGAAGCACTTCGTATCCATTGTGTTTTGCACCCCAAAAATTATTTTGAAATGTGGGATGAAATGAAGCTGGAGTCGACGGCGTTAGACCAAGTAGGTCCTCATTCATTACCTAAATTGAATGATTAAATGATGAAGCCCGAGCCAAATACCTGTTGCGTTTACAACCCCCATGCCATTTCAATTTATAGATCAATGTAAAAGGTCATTATATTAGCTTATTTCCAACCTTCAATTATATCGGATTAGTTTGAAAATTTGATTCAGTCGGTTAACTCGCATGTCACAACTTTTTTGTTCTGAAATAATTTATGAAGCAAATTAAAATATCACACACAAAAAAACATTACATTAACAATTCGAAAAAAAAAATCTAAGAGACCAATTACATAGGGTTGGGTTTAACGCTATTATCAAATTTATCATTCGACATTTAATTAACGAGAAAGCTTATCTGTTTAATATTGTTTAATAATATTTATTTACTTTAATATTTAAGTAATATTGAAAATAAAAAGGAGAAATGCGAAAATAAAATTCCACATAAAAATAACATTGACAAAAAAGTGAACGGTTTGAAAACTATCAATAATTGAAGCAATAAATAATTGTGAAGTTCAAGATGTGACCTAAATCTCGACATAATAAGGGTGCTGAGCTGAGAAAATGATTGCTGTAAGTAATCTCTGGCATCTGCTACATTTGAAACTATTATAATTTTAAATATGGTAACCCGGCTAAAACGTCACTTCACTTCCGGTCTATTATCCATTTTCATTCGCTACGAATTTAGCCTATTACAAATACTTATTTATCAAATTTACTAAATCTCAATCGTCAAAAATTTTGGCTCAGAGGTTGACCAGACCTCCATGTGTAAATCCTTGAGATTCTACACACAAGGATGTGCCAGGTCATTTGCGGAGATTTAAAATCTATCAGAAACGTGTCTTTTATCGAAAACTGTTTTAACTTTTATAGAATGAAATGAAAAAAAAATGATTTTTTTTGCGTTTTTTTCAGAATATCAGATAGAAAGAACTGATGTGACAATGATGTCCCCTAAAACCTCCTCGATCGTTTTTTTTCTTCTGGTATTCAGTTTTTTTAATGTTACTTTAAAATCGATAAAATCTCATATAGCTTCACCGAAACAGTTCATTTTGGAAGTGTCAATATTTTTCAAAATGAACGTGAACACCAAAGGAAAATATTAAAGAAAAATCAATATCATTTGTTTGAAAGATAATGAAAAAAAAATGTTTTCAAAAAATAATATAAAATGCAAACGTTGTTGATACCAACAGATAGGTAAACAATGTAACGAACGGTACCAAAAAATATTTCCTACATTAAATTTGTCTTGCACATTTTATTAGCGCCCCTGCGCTCATTCCGGACACCAAAGTTTCCGAAATCAGGAAAGCAGGAACAGTATATTTGAAAAAAATGTTCAAACACACTGGTCATTTTTTCTTTGGTCAATTTAGAAGTTATTCAGATTATATTTCAGGCCACCTTTAGGTAATTTATTCGAGTGGTAAGACGCTCTTAACTGATGATTGTCTGGAAAAAAGCATACATAAAAATATGGCATGATGTAATTTTCACCCGATTGTATGATGTAATTTTAACCAGCAAGAAACAGCCGTATTATGCGGCCCGTATGGCTTATATAATATGGCTAACTCTACTAGTGATAAACAAATGGACTACAGTACTCGCTGACGCTGTAGGTAATGCTACACGTAGTACAGTACTAATATATTAAAAAGGTCTGACTAGAATTTCGGAGGTTATTTTTGTAGGCCCTTATAACCGCGGTTTCTCTTATAATTGATGTCATGGTTTTCAATATCCGATAAAAAAAATGCTCCACACAGTCTGTGGACTCCAGTTGGAGTGTGCTGAAGAGAGTGGAAGAATGTTTCGAGAAGAAAAATTTTCTATAAAAAAACTCTCAAATTTTCTAAACTGTGCTGTGAAAATCATCGACCATCGGACCTGGATGGTCGCTGATAGTCGATGGTCGATGAGTTGGAAGTAGATGGTCGTCGATGGTCGACGATCCGACCATCTGACCATCCCGGATGGTCGATAATTCGAACACTGGTCCAGACTGTAATTTAAAATTACTAATTTTGTATTGTCCTGTCGCCTAGGAGTTAACAAAATAAACGTTTCTCATACCATGGCTCCACAAAAGCAATTCATTTTCAACTTGACTATCTCAAAAAAAAAAATTGACTAGTTTTAAATTCGAAAAATAAATATGACGATTCGAAACCGGTTCGAACGAAACCGATTCATCATTTCGAAAATCACAAAAAGTGCTGCATTTTTTTTTGTTTCCGTACGTGATCTAGAGATCGGTTTATATTTAATTTTATTATTTTCTTTTGCTCAGTTTTGATCATTTTTTTACGATTACAGTACGATGATTGTTACCCGTAATTTTGATGATTGAATAACGACTGAGTAAGCTTTTCCTTCGGGGGCGTTTTCGGTAACCGCGATTTTTCTCTAATTTTTCGCCATTTTTCCAATGTTAGGTATTCAGTTTCATTGTTTTTTAGGATAAATAAATTTAGGATATAAATTGTTTTCTTTTCGGTTTACTTTTTTTTTCTTTTCGTCAAATCAGTGTGATAGGATTATTGCGTGGGTTTTTGGTGTCATTTGAAACGGGCTCAAATTTAGATATCATTTCAGAGCATTTTTATTTGTTTTATTATTATTATTATTATTCATTTTTTCATGATAATGTTTTACGAGGTCGGACGTGAGGTGGTAGTCATTCGACCAATGGTTGAAGATATGAGTCCCGAAAATGAGAAAATTTTTATCTCTCGAATTTGGCGTCTTTGTGGGGGGCATCGTTTTTGTCCTAATTGTGATGGAAAGAACAAAGGCGGGTTTTTTAGATGAGCTGGCCTTTTTAGATAATTAGTTTTTTTGATAATTACATTTTTTGATAAATCGGCGTTTGAGGATAAATAGGGGTTTAAGCTATTTTTAAATTGATAAAATGCAAGTTCGAGAATCATTATAATGATCCATATGGAGAAACAGGGATTATAGTTGAATTTTGTTTCCAACGTGTTTGACCAATTCCCGTTTTACAGTGTATATGATAAAAACATATTATATACAGTCCTTACCATAACGGCCGTATATCCCATAATGGCCACTGTTTCCGTCAAAAAAAAATGATTATCCCATTTCGGCCGCTGCTTTACAACGTATTTTAAGGGTCAATAATTCCCTAAAATAATTCCTCAACGTTTTTTTTTTGATAGGTTTTAAAACTTATGAATTTGATTACAAAAAAGTTTTTTTTTGTCAAAATTACTATTCTAGTATTTAAAAGTCATGATTAGCCCCAAAACTCTTCGGAAAACCAAACAGGATTCGACACATTTAATAGAAAAATTAATTCATGAAATTGGACATTTACACGAAAATCATCTCAAGTTAGAAGTTTGCCGAGAAAAGTTAATCAATAATGTCGAAAGAGTTGAGCGAATTGTCGAAATTCAGCAAGGCAAGGGATAATTTTTTTAAACAATATTACACACGGACCACGACAACGCTTACTTTGGACATTTCGTAAAAATGATTTACAGGGGTTATGGTTATAAAGTCTGGTATTTCCACCATTATAAGGTCAAGTCAGTTTCATGGCGTATGACCTTATAACCAAACCCCGTGTATTTTTTTATAGAAATTTGACAAACAAATATTAATTATCTTTGATAGAAAATCTTAAACTACTTGAGGTTGACTTAAAGCGTCATCAGTTACTTGTGACCGGTATACCGGAAGTGTCAAAGGAAAACACGCGAAAAATGGTGTGTGAATTATTCGAGAAGAAATTGCGCATCACATGTAATGACGTTGTGGTCGAGAGTAGTTCACGGCTTGGCTTCGGACACAATCGAACCATAGTGGTCAATTTCCGCTACTTGAAAGATCGAAACTTAATTTGGGAGAATCACGACCACCTCAATAGCTCAAAATACGAAATTCGAGAAAACAATTGATTATTTTTATTGTGGAAGAAAACTTTTTTTACAGTAGCATCATGTTCTTTCATTAAAATGATGAACAACGCATTAATTGCGTTGGCAGGAAACGTAGGAGTTAAAATATTAAAATTTCTATTTGTGGTACATTTTACATGATAATAAAGTCAAAAACCGAAACTCAGAATGTATTTGGACACTTTCGGTTTATCATAGCAAAGTAGTGTTTAACGCAATCAGTGGCATAATCAACTAATTTAGTGTTTATCAACGCCATAAATTCAAATCCAGAATGTTCCTTTGCTTCGCCAGACCTTCAAAGTCATCAAAGTAACATTTTGTTGATTTCCGAAAACTCTGCCAAAATAATATATTTGTCTGAAGAGAAGACTCTGTACCGGATTTGTATCACAAGTGTTAATATACCCTGATGGTAAACGCTTTTATCAAGCCACAAGTTTGGCCGCGTGCTATCCAAAAATACCGTGGTAAATCTGACAGCCAAGTACATTTTAATTCACACATATTTTATGCAAATATTTCTTAATTTGAAACCTTTTCAGATAAATTTTTTTTATAGGCTATAAATAATCGCAAAAGCAAAAATTTCAGAAAAAAACCTCCAGTTAAATTATAGGACCTCGCCTCATGTCATTTTCAGCATATTAGGTGATGTCCAAAAAAAAAATTATAAGGTCTTGTCGTATTTGAAATCTATAAATTATAAACAGTCCTCATTGTACAAAATTTTTACAATTAAAAATTAAAGTAATTATAGTTTTTGTTGTCTTAGAATGTTCGCAAAAATTGCTTCATTCAGTGGGAAGCGGGGAATGCGCGTGTCATCTCGCGCCCTCCAGCGCCCGTACAACTGGTCAACATCTGCCAGTATGCTTGAAATCGGAACTCGTCCTATTTTCAATGAAGATCATGATATGTTTCGCGAAATGGTCCGTCGGTTTTTTAAAGAACAAATTGAACCCCATCATATGGAGTGGGANTTCATTTGTAAACAAATTGACCGTACTACCCTTAAAATAACTAAGTTACAGGAAGAGACTAAAACTAACTGAAGGTTTTTATAGGCTATAATTATTAATTAATTATAGCCTATAAATATTCGCAAAAGCAAAAATCATGCCATTTTAAGCATATTAGGTGATGTCCAAAAAAAGTTTTCACATCTTGAGATACAATGAAAGTTTTTAATGTGATTATAAGGTCTTGTCGTATTTGAAATCTATAAATTATAAACAGTCCTCATTGTACAAAATTTTTACAATTAAAAAATAAAGTAATTAGAATTTTTGTTTTCTTAGAATGTTCGCAAAAATTGCTTCATTCAGTGGGAAGCGGGGAATGCGCGTGTCATCTCGCGCCCTCCAGCGCCCGTACAACTGGTCAACATCTGCCAGTATGCTTGAAATCGGAACTCGTCCTATTTTCAATGAAGATCATGATATGTTTCGCGAAATGGTCCGTCGGTTTTTTAAAGAACAAATTGAACCCCATCATATGGAGTGGGACAAGGTCGGCCACGTTCCACGCGAAATTTGGACATTAGCGGGAGAAAATGGCCTTTTGGGCGTTAATTGCAGTGATGAAGTTGGCGGCATTGGTGGGGATTTTCTTTCAACAATGATTGTGGCCGAAGAGCAACAATATATTGCAAACAGCTCAATTGGTTGGAGTTTACACTCAGGTAAATAATGTATCACTGAACTTCCAGGACTCCTGATTTCAAGTTTTGTTCTTAATTTTCGTTATACGTCGTCTTTTTGTGGGAGATAATCTCTTTGTCGCCAGAACACCCAAAATTTTCTAAATGTATTACCGAGTTGGTACTCTAGCATGAATTTAAAATAGTTTAAGGTCGAATTTTGCGTAAAATTTTAGTATCGTGTCTGTTTCCAATGTTTTTTATAAAATATTTTTGTACGTTAAGCCCATAACAATGCGTTGTAATTATTATACAATTTTTTGGTAGAATGTTACGGTTTTGTAAAATTACGACACTAAAAGTCAGCATTTATTTGAGATGGGTTTTTGCCTAAAAATTTTTGGTCATTAAAAAAGTATGACATATATGCATTTTCGGCTGGATACCTGAGACCAATTTAGTCGTTACGTACTATTAATAATACAGTAGTAAATTTTTTGTCGTAGATATCGTTATGCCATACGTTGAGAAGTACGGTACCCCAGAGCAGCTGGAAAAATTCATCCCGCCAATGGTTTCGGGGGAATGTATCACGGCGATCGCGATGACGGAACCCGGGGCTGGCTCTGATTTACAGGGTATTCGCACATTTGCCAAACGAGACGGCGATGATTGGATATTGAACGGATCCAAAACATTCATCACAAATGGTTACCTAAGCGACATGGCAATCGTCGTCGCCATCACAAACCCAAAAGCAAAAAAAGCGGCGCATGGAATTTCCCTTTTCTTAATTGAAGATGGTATGGAAGGATTCAGCAAGGGCCAGATGTTAAACAAAGTTGGCTTGAAAGGTAAGGATTTAATGAATGATACTCTTTTTATTTGATACTAAATTTTACGTATTGTTAATTTCAATAAATGTTTTGTCATTTTTTATGCATTACAAACAATATTTATAAATAAAAAATTGTTAAGGATTTTTTTAGGATATCTTTCAATTTTTTTTACATTTTTTTATTTAGCGTTTTGGGGAAAATGGAACATATGTTTATACTATATATAGTCCATATGGTAGAATTGGATTTGTGTTAAAAATTTGGTTCTAAATTTGAAGGCATTTTTTCAAAATTTTATCGACCATTAACAATTAATGAAAAAATATATTTAGCATTTATCCAAGTCAAAATACCTTAAAGCTTTTATATACAGTCCCGACCTTCTAGTTGAGCAATTTGCGTTTCCGAAAAACGTGCTCAACCAGGCAGTCGTGCTCAACTAGGCAGTCGTGCACAAGTAGGCAGTCGGACAAGATGATACACATGGTAACTCAATTTTATTTACGTTTTTTCGTTTAACTGGTTTATCAGACAACTTTCACGGTTCAATATTCGGATTCAGCCCGCAAAATCCTTTCATATAAGTCTAAACTTGATACGCTCAAACGTTTTGTGAAGCAATTTAGCATTTTTTTAGCAGTTGAATACGCNTTTTGCACTTGAACTTAGTTAGGAAAACTTTAAAGATAATCTGAAGATAGCTATATGTATTCAATGCGGTGTAATGAAAAAAATGATGTTGAGTTGTAAACAAATCGAGCAGACCACCCTTAAAAACAATATTTATAGATAAAAAAATTTTTAGGACATCTTTCAATTTTTTTTACATTTTTTTATTTAGCGTTTTGGGGGAAAATGGAACATATGTTCATACTATGGTAGAATTGGATAACAAAAATAATGTTTTTTTGTGTTAAAAATTTGGTTCTAAATTTGAAGGCATTTTTTCAAAATTTTATCGACCATTAACAATTAATGAAATCAACTTCCTGAAAAAATATATTTAGCATTTATGCAAACTTGACTTCAAAATAGCTTACAAGCTTTTATATATTTTATTAACTAGGACAAGACACATCGGAGTTATTCTTTCAAGATGTCCGAGTTCCAACATCTTCAATTCTTGGGGATGAGGCCGGCGTTAACAGGGGTTTCGGAATGTTAATGCACGAGTTACCCCGTGAGCGTCTGCTGATTGCCGTCCAAGCTGCTGCAACGATGGAAGCTGCATTCGAATTCACACGCGACTACGTCAAGGAACGAAAGGCTTTCGGAAAAACAATTGTAAGTTTTAAACTCACTTATATGTTATATGAGATTATGTTACTATCGAGCCCATCCAGGGATAATTATAACTCTAGACTTAGACCTTTTATAGTATAAAATTTATACATGAAAAACGATTTTGGGGTCATATTTGACATATGACTCCTCGGGGTTGAATTACGCGAAATAAGTGAAATCTATTTTTGGGTCAAAAATTTTGTTAAACATGTTTTAAGCGCTTAAAATTTGGAGTGACCTAGGTACTAGAGTACAGGGGAGTCCGGTTATAAGGCGAAATTACAGAAAATAGCTGAAATTTGAGACGCTTTTCCCAAAAAATATATATTTACTGCGATTGCAACATTAAATTCAGAGTAATCTCCAAACAATTCAACACAAATTGGCTGAAGTTAAAACTGACGTTGCGGTTGCGCGCGCGTTTACTGATAACGCAATGCTTATGTACGAAAATGGCCAATTAGACTACAATACCGCCTCAATGGCCAAATACTGGGTGACGGATAAAAATAACGAAATCTGCACCAAGTGCTTGCAAATGTTTGGCGGTTGGGG
This sequence comes from Oikopleura albicans, assembly GCA_004367875.1. Lineage (NCBI taxonomy): Eukaryota > Metazoa > Chordata > Appendicularia > Copelata > Oikopleuridae > Oikopleura > Oikopleura albicans. The sequence goes on from SCLG01000027.1 coordinate 196,811, forward strand.
CTACATGTGGGAATATCCCATTGCCCGCATGTTTGCCGACTCCCGTGTGTATGCTATTTATGGTGGTTCAAATGAAATTATGAAAGAACTAATTGCTCGATCAATTGTTTAACTGCTGTGTACACGTTTTGAGTTTTGTTTTTTACCTTGTAGTATATTTACCTTATTTATTCAGTTCACCTCAAAGATCGTTTATTTAGCGTAGCATAAAATTAAAAATAACCTTTTAAAAAACTTGTTTGATTTTCGAAAAAAAAAATTAACTTTTAAAATCGTGTTTCCTCACCCGACAACTTGCACTGGAAACTAAGATTAGAGAGTCCGACTAGATTTTTTTTACTTCGAGATTATAATTTCGATTTCAAAATAAGTTAAAATAATATTCAAACAAGCATTCTGCTTTCAGCATGTCTACCTAAAAAACGATCAGATGTAAAAAAATAAATTTTCAGTTCTAAATCGTGTGAGAATCTTGAAGTATATTTTGTTTAGATTTTTCTCCTTCTTCCAGAATGAGTTCAATGAAATTTGAATCATTGAAGGATGATGTGGAAAATTTACTATCCAGGATGGGAAGTGGAACAAGCAGGCATGATTTAAACAAGTTGACACCAATACGTACAACGGGTCTAGTTATAAGGTCTACAGATCGTTACTGAAAATTGAACTTTTTTTTTGCTACTAAAATCCATCCGTTACAGGGCGCGTGTGAGGGCTCAAGAACCTGGGGCCAATAACAACCGTTTCTGGAGAGCGCGTCCAATACTCGCGCGCCTGTTGGATATTTTTTTTCGTCTTTCATATTACTCAGAGCAAGTTCCCTACTAAGGGCCAATCACGGCAAACGACATAGACCGCCCTGTAACGGATGGTTTTTAGTAGCAAAAAAAAAAGTTCAATTGTCAGTAACGATCTGTAAAGTTGTGATATTAATAAGTTCAAGTGTGTTTTTTAGACATGATATAAGGGGCTGGGTTATAATAAGATGGAACCAAAAGCATGCTGTTTCGGAAAATCTTAAAAATCATGTATCTTTACGTTTTTTTCGATGAAGCTAATAAAATTGACAACTAACATTATTTTTTACATGTTTTTGATTAAAAATTAAAAATAAATGACAAAATGCAGATTGTAAAATAATTAAGATACATATTAAAAATGTACATGTATGTATGCTAAATTGATCTTTTTTTATTAAAAATGCCCACTTTTCCCTTCTTACCACCCCGGTCAGAGATCGTTGTCCAACCCGTGTCCAACCCGCGGGTAAAATTCGGGTTGGAATCCAAGTGCCGACCTCTGACCCCGGTGGCTAAATGATATACGAATTTAACCTTACGCTCAAATTGTTTTTTTCTTATAAATCGGGTAAAATACAACTTTAGTTATAATATTCTTATTTACCTCTAATATAAATCATCACAAAAGTATTTCACCGAGCTCGATTACCCGATTAAATGGGATTCTGTCTGCTCTTGAACACGAAGCACATGCCGCACCAGTTCGATATCAGGCAGGAATGCTAGAGGTATGTACATTAAAATTATCCGTAAATATGCGGCTAAATATGATTGATGCAGAAAAGAACAAGGAAGTTTAGGCGTATTCAAAATCTTCGAAATCGAAAATGTCCCAAAAAGGACTAAGTATTGTCATCGTTATGATAATTTACTTCTGACGTTTTAATAAATTGTGTGGTTATAAATTATAACTTATAATACATCTAATATAATTAGGACGTCGAAGAGTTTCGACGACAGATGTCAAACCTGGACCTTCCGACGGAGCGCAATGAAAGTATAACTCGAATAGATACGTCTATACAGCGCAGTACAGGGGGTGCTTAAATTGACTGATTTTTGATATCGCCTGGTTTGATCATTGTGTTGATGCGAAAATGAATAACATTTGTATGTTGTGTGAACACATTTTCATGTTTTTTTCCAATTTTTTTACCTATATAAGCCGTTTGAATACATAACTTAACGAGGTTCATAAGAAAGGGGCCCTCCTGCGATTATCACTTTTTTTGACAAAAAACGGCCGTTATGGAAGTAAGGGATGTATTACTAGTAATATCAATGGTATTATCTTGAAAACCCTGAAATTTATTGCTTAAATTAAGTGAATATTAATTGTCTGAAAGTTTTAATCCATATGGGCCATATGATATGGCTCTAGAAAATTAAGTTTACCCCAGTACAGCAATGGCACTTGAATCGGAACGCGTCGGACACGAAACTATTGACGACTTAGCCATTCAACGCGAAAGACTAACAGGAGCGCGTGATAGGCTAGAAGAAGCAAATCGAGAAATAAGTGAGATAGTTAACTACTTGGTGAATACTTGGTCCAAATATTACTCGAATTATTAAAACGATGTGACGCTTTGTTTCTGAATTTTTCGTTCGGTCACCGATCTGAAATACAATTGTAGTTTGTTCGAGTATTTTGTATTGGATTTGTTCGTTATACCGTATAGTAAACTTAACCCCAGCTTAAACCTAAACTTAAATACGCAGCTTTCTTTTAAAGCTTTTTTGGTATTTTGTTTTTTCTTCATGGAATCCCAAATGGGATTTCCAAAATCACTGATTTTCATTTGTATTTTATTTGAATACAGGGGGGGTCTGGTTATAAAGTCACAAGGTGTGGCCGTTATAAGGTGAAGTCATCTTTTTTTGCAACAAGGTCAAGTCATTTCAAATCTTTAAAACTGTCTTTTTATGTTTTTTTTTTGGATGGAAATTTTTAATATGGTTATAAGGTGAAGTCATTTTTTTGCAGCTTGACCTTATACAAGACCCCGGTATTTCTGTCAAATTTTCAAAAGGTTTTCAAATTAAAAAAAAATCTAGGTGCGACTCGCAAGCTCGTCCGTGGCATTTGGGTTAATCTGACGACCAATAAGTTATTGCTCGGCGGGATAATTGTTGCAGAGGTTATTATAATCATTTTGATAATTTATATCAAATGGTTTAAACCGAAATAATTGTGATTTCGAAAAGTCGCATTTTTCATCTTCAAAACTTTACACCAACCGTTCCTATTCTTACTTCCAAGACTTGCAATATGTTATTGTTAACTGTAAATTTATTCTTTCTATTCAAAATCTGGTTTTAATTTTCATGGGCCATGAATCATGGGATTATTTTTCGGGCACATATTTTCACAACACAAATTAAAGAGAAAAAAATCGTGACGAAAATGGGTCTAAGCTAAAATTATAAAATTCAATTTTGAATTTTCAAGAGATGCATGAAGACACCATCATGAGGTGTCAAATTTCATTTTTCATTTAAAAACGGGGTTCTGTATGATCAATTTCTGGAATATATATTACGTACTGTATGTAATATACATGTACAATCATATAATTATTTCATTAATGAAATGACAACAATTTTTTTGACTTTGAATNTTTTTATATTCTTTAATATTTGTACTAAGAGCCAATGAACGTCCAATTATTTTCCAAGTTAAAAAAATTGTAATTGATAAATTAATTTGCGCTCACGGCGTCGCTAAAAAGTTGATACAATTATTTGTATCATCAGCCCGCAGGGGGGTGGCGAGTAGCAGCCCGCAGGAGTTAACAAGGTTCATAAGAAAGGGGCCCTCTTGCGATAATCACTTTTTTGACGAAAAACGGCCGTTATGGAAGTAAGGGCTGTATTAATATCAATGGTATTATCTTAAAAAACCTGAAATTTATTGCTTAAATCAAGTGAATATTAATTGTGTGCAAGTTTCAATCCATATGGCTCTAGAAAATTAAGTTAACCCCAGTACAGCAATGGCACTTGAATCGGAACGCGTCGGACACGAAACTATTGACGACTTAGCCATTCAACGCGAAAGACTAACCGGAGCGCGTGATAGGCTAGAAGAAGCAAATCGAGAAATAAGTGAGATAGTTAACTACAGTCCTTAACCATTTATCGGACGTTTTCGGTTCTCGAAAATAGCGTCCGATAAATGAGTATCGTCACAAAAGAGGTCATTTTTTTATTAGAATGACCCCATTTCGGCCAAAAAAGCGTCCGATAAATGAGCGTCCGATAAATGGTTAAGGACTGTACTTGGTGAATACTTGGCCCAAATATTACTCGAATTATTAAAACGATGTGACGCTTTGTTTCTGAATTTTTCGTTCGGTCACCGATCTTAAATACAATTGTAGTTTGTTCGAGTAGCCCTGGCGGTATTTTGTATTGGATTTGTTCGCTATACGGTATAGGCTATACCGTATAGTAAACTTAACCCCAGCTTAAACCTAAAGTTAAATACGCAGCTTTCTTTTAAAGTTTTTTTGGTATCTCGTTTTTTTCTTCATTGAATCCCAAATGGGATTTCGAAAACCACTGATTTTCATTTGTATTTTATTTGAATACAGGGGGTCTGGTTATAAGGTCACAAGGTATGGCCGTTATAAGGTCTAGTCATCTTTTTTGCAACAAGGTCAAGTCATTTGTTTCTGGCACTAAGGTCACGTCAATTTTTTGTGAAGCATGTTTTTTGAGCAAAATCTTTGAAATCATGTCTTTTTATGGTTTTTTTTGGATGAAATTTTTTCATATGGTTAAAAATTTTAACTTATAATGTCAAGTCATTTTTTTGCAGACCCCCGGTATATTTTTTAACTTTAAATAAAGTGTGTTTCTAATATACGTCTGAACGATTGTTAGAGGCTATACAAATTTCTGTCAAATTTTCAAAAGGTTTTCAAATTAAAAAAATTTAGGTGCGACTCGTAAGCTCGTCCGTGGCATTTGGGTTAATCTGACGACCAATAAGTTATTGCTCGGCGGTATAATTGTTGCAGAGGTTATTATAATCATTTTGATAATTTATATCAAATGGTTTAAACCGAAATAATTGTGATTTGGAAAAGTCGCATTTTTCATCTTCAAAACTTTACACCAACCGTTCCTATTCTAACTTCCAAGACCTGCAATATGCTATTGTTAACTGTAAATTTATTCTTTCTATTCAAAATCTGGTTTTACTTTTTCATGGGCCATGAATCATGGGATTATTTTTCGGGCACATATTTTTGCAACACAAATTTAAGAGAAAAAAATCGTGACGAAAATGGGTATAAGCTAAAATTATAAAATTCAATTTTGAACTTTCAAGAGATGCATGAAGACACCATCATGAGGTGTCAAATTTCATTTTTCATTTAAAAACGGGGTTCTGTATGATCAATTTCTGGAATATATATTACGTACTGTATGTAATATACATGTACAATCATATAATTATTTCATTAATGAAATGACAACAATTTTTTTGACCTTGAATATATTTCTCTTTTTTATGTGGTTAAGTCAGTTTTCTAACATAAATCATGTCATTTTCTCTCACTTGTATTTTCGTCACGATTTTGCATATTTTTATTATCATCGCATAATTGGTTTGTATTGACCGATTGAGTCACTTTAGATTGAGTGGGCAGAAATGGATGAAATTGAAGAAGTCGAGGGTTCAGATTCCTCATCCTATGGGCGAAATACGCATTATGATGTTCCACCGCCACTCATTTTAAAAGGCACCGGCGAAATTACCGTGTTTGGACTTTGTTGTAAATATGAAAGTGAATTTCCATCACAACTAACGGGTCGATTGGCTCCCGAAGAGTTCTCGCGAATGATACACCGAATAAACTCACAGTTAAAAAGAAATGTTCCGTCACAGGTTATATTTTATTAATTTAGAAAATCCTTGATTATAACTAGGGACCGTTTGGTGAAACCCCGATTTTGGGTAAAAATATTTATTAAACTCGCACATAATGTCTAAATTACGATTTCTGTTCAGCTCAAATGGTTGGTTGCTGGTTTGGGATTATGTTTATGTAGTGCCGGTTGCAGTTTAGTTCCGGTTGTCTGGAAAGTTATTTTAATCAAAATTGATATATTTGTACATACAGTCCGTACTCAATAGACGGGATGCATAAACTAGGAAGAGCGTGTGTATCGTGATTTTTATTTCAAAATAATTATCTTGAGATAATCTCTCACAACATCTTCGAAAGCGGCCAACTGACTGAATATACTGCTATTATTTAGCGGATTTTTCAAATTATAATACACCACCTACGTAAGTGAGTTAACACTAAGTTAGTTAACAATCTTCAAGTAAGTTAATAATTTTTTTTTTCGGAAAAAAAACGATCTAGATTCATTTAAGTTAACAGTTTTTTTTACGTTTTCCAACATTTCCGCCTACGCGCTACTCGACTAAGTTAACAATCTTCAAGTTAGTTAACTCCTTTTTTCACTTTAGTTTTGTTAATTTACTTAGGTAGGTGGTGTAGATAAATATAAAGTACTTCAGCTTTTTGTTATATTATTTCCATATATTTGTTATACAAAAGTCAGCCCTTTAAATGTATCCATATCCGTAAATTGATTGAAATTTCCTAAAAAGTCTTTCTAAACGTACACGTCTTCGTCTGCGAAAATTAATCGACTACGAAAACCAACGGCTATACCATAAATTGGGTCTGGAATGGAGTTTGGTTCCGGTTCGTATCGATGGCTCGCCAATGCTCGAATATGTTATAAGGATCGATCATATTCCAAGAATCCCTTTGTCATATCCCGATTAAACCATGTTAATATTTTTTTAATTACCATTTGTATGCTCTCAAACTCGGTCATTTTTATCGGTGCCGGGTCATAATTCTGGATATGGGCCAGTTGGGGACAAAAAATCGTTTTTTACAGGGCTTAAAATTGAATCCAATAACTTAGTGGTATAACGAAAATACTTTTTATGTTAAATGCAGATATCTGCTTCTATGCAAGTTTCCGCTAAAATAATATTTAACAATCGCAAATACCGAATTTACTGTCGAAGTACAAATCACAAATTTTACATTCTTTCATGAATTTATATTTCTAAAGAAATGGTGTTTTTTTCAAATTTGCCAACTACAGTCCTTACTTCCAGTACGGACGTTTTTTATTCTTGAAAATAGCGTCCAGTTTGAGGTTAATTGCCTTAAAGTGTCCATTTTTGACTGTTTTGGGGACATTTTTTTCACAAAAAGCGTCCGAATTTGAGTAGGGACTATACTAATAAAAATTTCACCAACAAAAAATTGCAAACAATTTAGTCCTTATACAACGATCAAATTTTGTTTCCTAATGGCGGTTTTCCTAAATGAACCGGTGCATTTTGATCGTATAATCTTGCCCATATTTTGTACCCTTTATTACTCGTCTATACAATTTAAGCCCTTTTGTATAGCTGATATATTTCGTGTTTTTTTCTTGTGACGCAAAAAGAAACTTGATGATTTCCACCTAACTACTGGTATTTCTTACCACCCTTTGGTGTCAAAGTAATTTTCGTAATTTTGATATTCTAATAAAAAAACAGGTTTTTTCTTCTGAGATTTTTGTTTTGGGTCTAAACAAATCTTTTATTTTTTCGATCCTCCGGCACGAATCGTTAATTTTTTATTAAATATTTCTATGGTTATTTTTATAAAATGGACGCCGAATATTTTTTACAACGGAGTATTTTCGGGATAATTTGGCTTTGCTACCAATTTTGGTACTTAGCTCATGATTATCCTCTAAATAACTCTTTCTTAAATTACCCCGTGTTCATCTAATGGTCATAGACTGTATCAATCCAATATTTTAAGTTCCATCATAATGCGAGTAAAAATGTTTTCCAGTTTTCTTTACACAATTTTATAACTTTATGTTTGAACTAAAAATTCGTTTTTATTTTTCATTGCAAGACACCCTCACGTAATAGTTTGATGAACACCTATATATTATGTATTTATCATTTTTTTTCTGCTGTCCGTTTTTCGGAAAGTAATTTAAAATTTGAGAAACTTTTAAAACTTTAAATTTACAATTTTGTCAAAATTTGGGATACAAAAGTAATGATTATTATTTCTTCATGCTCCTACAGTGGTCAGATTTGAGATTATCACCGATTGAACTGTTAGACGGTGCAAAGTGTACCTAATTTGTTTTTTAATCTTTATTCTTATACAAGAGTTTTTAACCACTAAAAGGTGTGAGCGTGAAATATCCAAATATTGAAAAAATATGTTTCTTCTTATTTTTGAATTTTGTAAACAAATGTTGATCAAAATTAATTCGAAGTTATAAGGTATTGAGGTTATAAGGTATTGAGGTTATAAGGTATTTTTGGTCGTCACAGTTTCTATCGGTGTGTTCACACAGGCCCCTACAATTACAGTCGGTAACTTTATTTCCTGTTGCCATTTCTTGCAAATTCCATTCATGTAAATACGTTTTATTCTTTTCATGTAACTACAACTTATTACAACTTATTTCGCATGGATTGTTATTCGTTATTATCATTTTCTTACGTTCAGAAATTGTATTAATGTCGGGTATGCTTGATTTTATTATTATTGGTATTAGTATTGGACTGCGATGGTTGGTGAGTATGGGACCCTATTCGGGTAAGGGCAAATCACCAATGTTTGGGGATTATGAGGCGCAACGCCATTGGATGGAACTCACCACAAATCTACCAGTTGATAAATGGTACTTTTTCGATTTGCAATATTGGGACCGGTCACAAGATTTATGTAATATAATTTAAGATACAGTTTTATTCCCTGTAAGGATCTCCAATTTTTTTGTTTGCGAAACATATGTGACATATCATATGACTTGTCCGAAACGTCGAAGAATACCACTTACAATTAGCCCATTAACACCCGAATAATAATCTGAGTTTCGTTTACGGATCTAAACCGATTAAGCGGTGTGTATATTTTTATATGGTCTCAAAATCATTAAGAATCTCAATCTTTGAGCGGATTTTTTGGGGCTTGGATTATCCACCTTTAACCGCCTATCATATGCTATGGTGTGGTAAATTTGGCCAATTGCTTAATCCATCATGGGTGGCACTTAACGCGTCCAGGGGTTACGAGTCGCTTGACCACGCCATATTTATGCGCGGTACGGTTTTGATCGGGGACTTTATCATGCTTGTTCCAGCCGCATTATTAATAAAGCGAGAATTTGGCCGTATTGGTATGTTGGGATTGCTCTTCAATCCGTGCTTAATTTTTGTTGATCACGGACATTTTCAGTATAATTCCATCAGGTAGTTTTATTTTAGGAGAAACAAAATCAATGGGTAGGGTGAATTCGCCCCCAGTATGAAATATGGCCCATACTATCTCCATATTATATGGGCCATATTTTATGGGAGAGTTGTAAAACATTTTAAAAGTGTTTGAACGGACGAAGTCCGTCACCTCAGATGCTTAAGTGGTTAAGTTTAAATACATGTAATGTTAAATACAAAAAAAACTTATCCATAAGCAAAAATTCTTCCGGGAAAATCATTTTTGCTGTTAAATTCATTTTTGTTGTGAATTAGAATTATTAAACCCAATTCGATTAATAATTTTCTGAAAAAAAAACATTAGTTTAGTAACTCAAGTACATATGTATGACCACAAAGAATAATATCCCGCAGAGACCAAATGAGTTTTCTTTTTAAGATTAATCAATAAATTTTGTATTTCAAAAGTCTAGTTGTTAGTTATTATTGCTTATTGAGTATTATTAGCATTGACAAATATTTTCAAAAATAACGTACATTAATGAAAAGGAAACTTGACTGCTAAACAAAAAAACAAAAAAAGCGGCTACAGATGTTTTTGCAGCTGCAATATTTAATTTAAACTCTTTTTTCTAAAACAAATTCTACCCTCATACGTTTCCTTTTTCGCGACAACAATCATTTTTTATACAACTAAATATTTTGGTGTGGAAATTTATTGCAGTTTAGTCCAGCGATCTGTTACCCGACTTATTAGCCCGTCCACGTTTGGGTTTTAATGTTCTTAAGTGAATAACCAAACAATCAAAAGTCCAGGAATAACTTGCGATGACGAAAATCAATATCGTACTCTGTTTTTAAGTGCCTTACGATCAAATTAGTTTTTTGTGGTCTGACCTTATAACCAGAACGCCCCCCATATTTTTATGAGAATTTATTGGAACATGCAAATGGCATGAGCACATTTTTTATATAAAAGTTTCGTTTCTCCAAAAAAAAAATCTACCTGAGTCTTTCGCTCGCTCTTATCGCCGCATGCTTTGTGTCCGGAAATCGCTCTCTAAAAGATCGTTGCATTGGATGCATTTTATTTACTTTGTCCTTATTTTACAAACAAATGCAATTATACCATGCATTTCCGTTTTTCTTCATTCTGCTTGGCCACGCCATCAAGAAGAAAAAACTTCATCACTGTGTGGCAGAAGTGGCACTTTATGGCATGGTTGTGGTTGCCACGTCTATTACTCTTCTATTGCCTTTTATTTTAACATCTAACCCAGTAGATCAGTGAAAAGTTTAAAATTGATATTTAAGGGTTACAAATGTTGTTATAATACTTATTATTTACATGTAATATTTGATCGGTCATAAAAACCGGTAAATCGGTCCTATCTAACGGAAACCACCTTCATGCACCACATCCCCTGGCCACCGTTTTGTATTGGTCCATTAATGAAAAAAAGTCGTTGAAGTGTATTTTCCTATGAACCAATTAGACTCCGTGAATGGACCTTCTAAAAAAGAATTAAGACCCTTTTAAACTCTTCAAAAAGTTACTACAAATCGCTCACCGATTGTTCCCGTTTTCGCGTGGATTATTTGAAGATAAAGTTGGAAGTATTTGGTGCTCACTCAATTCAGCTATAAAAATACGAAATATTTTAACCGTCGATCAGCAGCTAAAATTGGCAACGGCGGCGACGTTAGTCACGGCTGTCTTCCCGTGCATTAAGCTGCTTAAGGATCAAAGTGCTGTAGCGATGCTGAACAGTATGATTTATTCCGCATTGGCATTTTTTCTTTTCTCATTTCAAGTTCATGAGAAACAATGTTTACTTTTTGTTGTTCCAGCATCCGTAATGTTGGACTCACACTTGGCGTCAAACTTTCTGCTAATTCATACCGCTTTATTTAGGTGAGATTATTTAAAAAATCAATTTAATAAGAATATGCATGATTTTATTACCGTTTTATCTTTGGGACGTTTTCGGTTCTCGAAAATAGCGTCCGAAAAGGAGCGTCTCCAAAAAGGAGTAAGGACTGTAATTCCTATTCAGAAATTTCATATCGAGCGCGTTTTTGATTAAATATTTCGATGGCTGAGTTTTAAGTGCTTATATAGCCAGTTTTTAAAGTGCATTTAAACTAATACTGTATTAGTAATACGGTTGTTTTTCAGTGAAAAAGTTTTACCCTTGATCTTAAAACCAACCTCGGAAAGTTTTTCTAATAGATTAAAATAAGAAATTTAATCTGGTTTGTCAGTACCGTATTGCGCAGCGTTACAACGACACATGTATTTTTAAAACTAAAATTTATCATTTTTGTTTTTTTACATATTTGTATATATCAACGAACAGACGGAGTTTATTTGAAACAGTTTATACAGATAGAGTTGATTACATGCTCATCAAATGATAAGTTAACATTCGACTTAATTACGTTCCTTATTTTTGTTTTTTTAAGTCTTCTTCGGCAAGATCGTCGGCTGCAAACATATTTTGCAGGAAATATCCACCAACTACAATACCGCCCACAATACCACCAAGTGCATTAGTTTGAGGTGCCGATTTTACCTAATTTTTTAGTTAGAATTATTTTCTGAAATTACTCATCTCAGTATGGTCATATTTAATATATTTATCTGGAAAGTTTGTCTTTATAAGGTTATTATTTAATTGTTGCAGGGGGTCTGGTGATAAGGTCTCAAGTTATGACCGTAATATAAGGCCAAGTCAGTTTTTTTTGAGTAGCATACTTTTTGGGAAAGATATTTAAAATCATGTCTTTTTACGTCTTTTTGACGAAGGTATTTCTTAAAAGCGTCCATACTAAGGACTTGTCCGTCATGTTGTGTACAAAGTTTGAAATACAAAACTGTACTACAAACCAAACTCGAAAATCAGTAAAATGTATTTTTGTCCGACAGTTTATGTTTTTACTACAGTATAAGATATTAGCTAATATTATCAAGCACGACCAATTATATTGAAAATTACTCAGTTTGTATATATTTTATATCAATTCAAATCATAACAGTCTTACATATACATTATGTATGCCATAATATTTATCTATGATATAGAACAGTGTAATCTACTAGGGATAAAAAATGTAACCTGCTTCTTGGCATGGCGAATAGTGCGCACAATTGGAGTAATTGTTCTTCGAAACATAACACCAATAAACAGAAAAAACCGTCCTTTCAACAAACTTTTTAGGGCAAAACTAAATTGTAAATAACTGTAAGCGTTTCCCGTTAGACTATAATTCTAGAATTGTTTTTATTTTTACTTTTTTATACAGTATGGTATGGAAAAGCTCAAAATTAGCCCAATGTTTATTCTAGAAATTAATACGCATCGGGGCCCCGCGGGGAAAGAATTCCATCGCTTTTCTCTTTTACAATTACTTTTCTTCGTTCGGAATTGGACATGTGGAAGATGCCGATGCGNGGATCTTCCGTTAATTTCCGTGAATCATTTTCGACATCCTTTGCCTTTTCGTGATTGAATTTTCCACTCATGGAAAAAACATTTTTCCTTTAAATCCGTCAGTTTCATTTTGGAGCAAATTCTGCACACACGGCTCTACACGTTCTTCTCCGTGTACGGTCTCGGAAACGCCGTTCACGGAGTTTAACACCCATTTTACATCCCTGGTTGGGGCTACAACGCATCGGCATCTTCCACATGTCCAATTCCGAACGAAGAAAAGTAATTGTAAAAGAGAAAAGCGATGGAATTCTTTCCCCGCGGGGCCCCGATGCGTATTAATTTCTAGAATAAAAATTGGGCTAATTTTGAGCTTTTCCATACCATAGTTTAGTATTCTTCCGCCGGCTGTGAAAGACAAGTGTTATAACGTTATTCTTAGTTGAAAATGAACCCAAAAAAGACATATTCTCAATGAATAGAAATTCCCATTCAGAAACTGTTAGTTATAGAAAAACATGTTTTTCGAAAATGATGTCGCTTGTGCTATTTTACGTCGTAATTTTGGAACATCTGAAAGACGCTCTTGTTAATACTAACTTAGAAATATTTACACGGAAAAATTCGCCCACTACTAATCCATTTCGAGAGTGTCCAAAATCGGCGCTGGGAAATTTTGCATAAAATAATGATAAAATAATAAAATTACACACTATTTTTGGTGCTAAAGGACTCGGATAGGGCATTTTATGTTGATAATTCTAGAATTGATTTTGTTATTTTTACTTCTGTCTTTAGTCTTCTTCCGTTGGCTGCGAAAGACGATCTGCTTGGTTATTATCTTGCGCTTCGTATACTAAGCGTAGGTTGTCTTATTTTACTCCGAGGCTTAGTCAAAAAAGATTTTCAACGAATAAACAGCGTCGTGCCTGGTCTGCTAGAGGGTACACAAGGTGGATTTGCGGCGCCACTTGGGGCGCTCCTCCTTTTCCAGGAGATATTATTTTATCTAATTGCATTTGAAAGACCACCAAGGCAAGTGAACACAAGAAAATAAGAGATTATTTCACAACATTTATTTATTTTTTCGGCTGCTGAATGCATTTAGAAAGTCTTCTACAGGTTTGTTTGTTTCTTGGTGAAAAATATAAATGTCTTCAAAATTTTTTTCGAGAAACAATTTACCATATGGCGATATCGTGATAATTTTTTTCAAGCCTAATTGTGGAACATCAGAACGACATACTCTGTAGCTTCATGTAGTACAGAGACTCTCGGTTATAACTTATATCATATAAGTTATATGGCTTCCACGTTTTTAAAGATACAGTCCTTACTCCTTTTTCGGCCAAAATAGGGCCATTCTAATAAAAAAATGATCCTTTTTGTGACGATACTCCTTTTTCGGACGCTGTTTTCGAGAACCGAAAACGTCCTAAAAACGAGTAAGGACTGTAATTATTTTTGCACTAAGGCATTTTGGTCAGTTTTTATGGCTCTGATGGAAAAATCTGCATACATTTTGAGGACTAACTCCTTTGTATCAAATAATAATGTTTGTATAAAAAGCGTCCGAAATCGGCTCTGGGGGTGAATAGATAAAACATTTTCCATGTGTATTATTTTTTGTGCAAAACAAACTCGGGTGAAGAATACCCAGAGGCGTTTGTCTTGATGAATCAGGATGAAGTCTGACTCAGCAATTATTCAATTTTTTGGCGGGCATTTTTATTTCTTTAAAATTTTGTTCACTTAATTTTAAAAGACGTTTTCCCGATTTGTGGCCGGTCATAATTTCGATTATTAGTTGCGGTGTTTTCTTCCTTTATTACGTCTCAAGTGCTGTTCTTTGTTTAACCGAAGAAACCAAACCGGTTCGACTGGACCCAATCCATCGAAAGATTTTAGCCAATAGAGAGAAAAAGAGAAATTAAGTACATGACCTGAAATTATATTACCTTATTGCACTTTTTCCCAAACATTCTTAATTTATTTATTGTCTGGAAAATCACCAGACTTTCACGGGATTATTACGTTGAAAATTGTCGAAGGTGTATCGACTAGTAGACTACTTAATAAAATTCGCGCACTTAGAACTATTTACAGTCTTATGCGGTGATAGGTTTAGATTTTGTACAAGAGGATGGTGGATGACGTACTGTGTTTTTACTTTATGGAGCTGCATTTTTTCGAAATTTTTTTTATTTTTTCCGGGTCCCATAAACTTTACTTTTCGGATACTTTTTCAGGGCCTTGAATTTTTTAGTTTGGAAATATTTTTTTAGTTTCGATCTTCAAGCCGGCTACCCTACCTATATATAATAGTACAGAGAATTTGGATGGGTCATACGATGAAGGCGATATTTCATAATGACCCCAAAAATCAAAATAAATTAATTTGCAACTGCAACGAACTTCGTGATATAAAGTTTTTCTTAATATAGTGGATCAAGCTCTATGTTAGAGTGTCTAAAAACTCCATTCTAACACTTTTTAAAATACTTCGTTTCTTGCATGGCAAAAATAATAACAACCAATCCCGAGTAATAAATTTCGGTTTTCTACATAGGGGTGGTTATAAGGTCAGCCATTTGTACCGTTATAAGGTCAAGTCAGTTTTTTTGAGAAGGTTTTTTTGGAAAAATTGTTTAATAATGCCTTTTTGAGCAAAGACCCGCTACATTTTTCAAATCTCATTTTTTTTTTTTGGTCAAAAAGGGATTTATTTATAACTTAACTTTATAAGTTTCAAACCAAATTTCAAAAATTTCAAATTTCACAAAAAAAAATCTTTTTTAAGCCTTTTGTATAAGCCGGCATGTAGACCTCCCCCGTCCCGCTGGCACATTTTTTAATAGAAATCTCGTCTTTCAAACTATTTTTGGAGACAGTAATTTTTTAATGGTTATAAGGTCAACACAGTTTTTTTAAATGCATTTACGGCCAACTCAGTTCTTTGACCTTATAACCAACAACTCTTGTAAACCCAAGTGAACGCCAAAAATAGTGATTCCAAAATTGGAGTTTTCCGCGATCAGTTATTAAAAATTTGTCGAACGTCAGGAAATAGAATCTTCTTGTAGGTCTTTCTAAGAAACGGTCCTCCTTTGAAAATGTGTCTAAATGATTAACAATTTTTTAATGTTTAATTTTATGCTTGACAGTTAAGATCAGGTTGGGCTTGTTTTAACCGATAGCGTTTTTTAGAATAGTCTTGATGGTCTAGATATGACTACTAATTACGATTCATTGTGCACAATGAATGCCTTAAATCAAACTATTGCCAATGATGAGTTGCAAAATCACTTAATGGATGAGCTCAATTTTCCAAATGTTCAACCAAAGGGTTCTAGTCAACCCCAGATGAACTCGATCAAGCAAGAGGCGCTTGACCAGTTTCGCCACGACTCAAATCAAGGTAGTTTTAAAGGAATTAGAAAGAGGTCTTTATTGGTAGGGGGTATTCCTAAATGACCAACCTATAGAAATAATTGTCGTATGCTACTGAAAATAGACATGGACTTAGAAATGGGTATTCTAAGCTCACTTAAAAGATTTTAACTTATTCGGACAGAACCGGTTCTAGATATGACGGTTAGAACATTTTTTTACGGTTTACGCTCTAATTTCGTAAATACGAATCGTACAAAGAAATTATAAAGTCTGACGTATTCAGAACGGTAAGATGCTTCTGATGAGACCAAAAAATTTTTTTTTGAGCAATTTTAATCAACCAAAATTCAGAAAAACCGGTTAAATAAGGGTTTTTACTGTGGTTAACCACGAAGATGGTTCAACACAACTTTAAAAAGTTACCAGAATCATCGCCACCTGCAGGGCAAATGTATGGTAGTTTTTGGAAAATCTACCACATCGGTGTTGGCGCTAAAGAGCAAAATACTGAAAATCACGATTCAGTTTTTGGGCGTTCATGGGTTAACTAATAAATTTATGAAAAATTTCTTTTCGGATATCAACTAAATGAACTTTTGCGGTTCGAATAAATACCATATTGATATTATATTAAAAATTAACCGGAATCTACCAGGCGGTTTCATACCCCTTGCCGGTGTCGCCCGACGTTGCTTTTTTACATCAAATTGACCGTCGAACCAAGCTCTACACACCGGCTGAAAAGATCCGATGCGGTGCAATGCGTAATGTACTAGAGCTAAAAAACCTTAAATTCTAGTGGTTATTTGGTTTTTTTACCTAATCGGTTGGTTTTGGGAAGCTCTAAGTAGACACATTATAATCGTCGTGGTCAATTACCCATATAAAACAGGTTTTAGAACCAAGTTTATGTTTCTCTAATGTTTGCACACGGGATATAGATAATTCTAGAGTTTTTTTTAGATTTTTAGCGTTTACGGACGAATTAAATTATTTATGATAGTATTTCTTTTTGAAAAGTGACTAAATGGACACGTGCGGTTCAAATAAACACCATATTGACGTGTTTTTGGGACTTTTGAAATTAACTGGAATCTACCAGGCGGTTTGGTACCCCTTGCTTGTGTCGGCCTTGCTTGTTTTATTACATCAAATTGACCGCCTAACCAAGCTCTACACACCAGTAGAAAAGATCGTTTGCGGAGCAATGCGCTGATGTACTAGAGCCAAAAAACCTCTAATTCTAGTGGTTTTCGGCAGAGGTCGGCACTCGGGTCCCCGACCCGATCTCCTACCCGAGTAGACCCGTACCCGACTTGGGTAGGACACGGGTCGGGTAGCTATTTTTACTCGGGTCTAGGTCATTTTCTCCTAACCGGTTGGTTTTTGACCTTCCTAAGTAGAAAAATCGGATGCGCCGTGGTCGATTACCTTTAGAAATTGTCTTATAAGAATAATATTAAACACTTTATTTTGGTAGAAAAAATTTAGGAATACCCCCTATTTATTGGTAAGGACTCTCTACAATTGTATCCATTTGGATACCCTTTATTCTCCATCTAGGAAATTGATATTACTACTAGATAAGTTATGATTAGAATTGAATTATACACTATATTATATAGTCTATATTATATTAGTCTATATTATATAATTATATTTATTATATAGACTATATACAATTTATACTTGTAAGCGACGCCCAAAGCACCTAATGCATGAAAGGGGTTTCAAATCGAAGGTCTAGTTTTACCGGTTTTCATAGCCGCTGATAGTTAAAAATCGTCGCTTTTTCAAACTACATATCGACCCTTGACCAAATTTCGAAGTCATGGCAGGGAAACCTAAAAACGATATAAACTATCGGTAGAAATGATTTTGACCGGTTATAATACTGATGAAAAAAGATTAAAGCTTTTTTGGACTTGTTACTTTTAGACACTGAGCAGTTATGTTGCAGTTTTTTGAAAATACTTTTCCAAAAATATCTTTTTTTTTTTGTTTTTTTTTCTGTAAGATCATCAACTGATAAATTTCCAATAACCTGAATAAAAAAGTTAGAGATGACAAAAGAGCTTTAATTGATTTATTATTGTTACGCGTCACTTTATTCATTGGTCCTTGAATCCATTAGTTGATGGTATTACAAGTTTGTGTCTTATTAAAATGGCATGCTATAACAGTTTGGTTACTGTATGCAGTTATATTTCAAGTATCAAAATATACCTTTAAAACACGAAAGTCACTCTTTTCGCTCAAAATCTTCCTGTTCAAAATCAGCATCAATCTCATCATCAACTGGTGGTAGTTGAGCCGCCTTTCAATGAACAATTTCGACCGGTTGAAGCCAGTGACAATCAAGTGTATTTGGAAGAATCATTTAATCAGCAACCCCCTCACGTGGAGATTTACACGAAAGGCGCCGATAGTTTGATGATGTATTCGGAGGAACACCAGATTTTGGTTGCACAACCCAACAATAAAATTCGGTTTATTTTCTCCCACCCAGAAATGGACAGTCTATCGATGGTTAAAATGAGACTTTTTTATAACGAAGATCCACTGCCGTTTGTTCTCAAGTACGGCGAAAGTACTGATATTCGATCATGCTGTAATCAGCAGTCTATTGACTTTCTACGTGCCAGTGGACCAGAGAACCAATTAAACCGTAAGTAAAAAAATAAAGATTTGAGTTCTTTTTAGGACTACAGATGTAAAACCAAAATTTTCATAAATGTGCGCTATATTTTTGACCCGGCACGAGTTTAACCCTACTTCAGCCGTTTAAATGTTTTTTTCACGAATTAAAATTATCGGATTGAAAAAAAAATGGTTTGGCCGAACATTTTTATAATTTGTCAAATCAAAAAAAAAAGTTATATTTTCTCTGCATACAAAAAAACTTCGAAAAAACGTTTTATTAGCAAAACGCATTCATTTATTATGCTCATATTCACCCCATAAACAGTTATCTTAAC
Organism: Oikopleura albicans; assembly: GCA_004367875.1. Lineage (NCBI taxonomy): Eukaryota > Metazoa > Chordata > Appendicularia > Copelata > Oikopleuridae > Oikopleura > Oikopleura albicans. Next base: position 215,700 of record SCLG01000027.1, read on the forward strand.
AATTGTGGGTTATCTTAACAGGTTATCGTCCAAACCCTATCGCGATTGCCAATTATCTTACTAAATGCGCTAACCCATTATCTTAACAAAATTCAATTATATTAATTTTTAGCAAAACAATTGTTAAGGTGTGACCATTATAACTTATAAACTCAAGTTATCTTGTTTGCACCAAGGCCAAGTCATTTTTTCTTGCTCTAAGGTCTAGTCAATTTTTTTGTGAAGCATGTTTTTTGGAAATATTCTTTGAAATCATGTCTTTTTTCGCTTTTTTTGGATGATGACTTTAAGACCTGTAGGTGGTGTATATGTTTTATGTCTTGCAGAAGACCGACACATAACATGATGTTTAGAGAAATTGGAGGACAATTATCTGGAAGTGGTCCACTGGTCGCCACAGAAAAAACGTGAAGTGTTGATAACGTTTCAACATCAAACATGTTGTTATAAGCAGCAGGTTGCGGAAAGAATGGGAAATAAAAGTGTTTCGCCGACACT
>SCLG01000027.1:227847-242420 GCA_004367875.1 Oikopleura albicans
ACAAAAAAAACAGCTCAAAGAACTACAGTGGGAAAAAAGCTCCCAACAGGCAAAGGCAAGGTTGCTAAAAAGATAGCATACTCTACTCATGCTAGGTACGGTATAAGAAAACACAGCTGGCAGTTTTTAATACGCCATTTATTTCAACCGTTATTTTTTTTTCAAATTTTATACAGGTACTTCCTTTTTTAATAGAGTCCTTACTCTCATAAAGACCGTTTTCGATTATTTATGAAGAGTTTTTCATTCGAGATGGTTATTACAAATATTTTTAATAATGTTTTTAAGTACTATTTTACAAAGAACGTTTATTTTATGATATCAAATATTGTGGAAAAAATCTTGTACACAAAAAGATATGTTTTAATAAAGTAAAAAGATGCTGCGTCCTGGACTCGACAACGTGAAGTCATTCATAGTTACATTTTTTCGATTGTTTTCATGTTCGTATAAGGGGCCTATACCCGGCCACACCAACACTGATATTAATATATTTCGAGTATAAATATAAAAACCAGTAATTAGACTTCATAATACCCAATAAAGAACCAAGAACCCAGAGCCAGAGAACAGTGCATCGGAGGAAGACGAAAATCTCAATGCGAAAGAGATGAAGTTTATCAAGGTATATTGAAATATATGAAGTTAAAATAGGATTTTACATTATTTTGGATGAACTCATATCTTTTTGAATTTATTTTGCGTCTAGAGACCAAAAAGGATTTTCGATTTTATTTTCAAAATTGAATGTCAGCTTTCATTGTTTTTTTTTTTTTGGCATGGAAAGTATCTTACATGTATTTTTCTAGAGTATTGGACCTTTATGTCCAGTTTATGGGCCGCGAAGTAGAGGCAAAACTGGGCAGCTGGAACAGGAAGTTAAAAGTTGGCGTGTGTGGGTTCATTGGGAAGATGGGGATTGGACGGCCGAAACACAAAAATCGTTCAAGAACACGCCAGATGCTAGGTAAAAACGAGTATAGGAGTTGTTAACTGCCGTATTTTGAGTCATAGAAGTCATTATTAAAATCAAATTGAACTATCATTATCTCCAAGGGCTATCAGATAAACTCTGTGAATAAAGCAACAGCTCACATGAAATATATGTAGACTCTTGGTACTTTTTTTTAAACTTAAATCTTAATTTGGGTACGTTTTTGGTGCCTGCAAAGTCACGAACTTTTATAATATGTTCAGAGCTAAGATAAAGGAACTTATGAAGGGAAGTGCTGTCTACCCATGGCCATCGTCGAAATCCCCCGCTGACAATTTTAAACGCAAGAAATTATACCACTATGGCATGCACGAATGGCGTGACCCGACTGGCCACTCAACCTGGATCGACATTCCCCAAAATGAGGAGAATGAAGAAGATAGCGAAGGTAGTTTTTATTTTAAGGCAACCGTGAACGGAGCCAATGTTACAGCCGTAATATACACCACCTAACACCTTATGTTAACACCATTAAACGTCAAAAACTGTTAACATAATGTGGTAGGGCGTTTGGTTAATCAATTGGAAATCGAAGTTAATCAAATCCCAAAAAGTGTTAACATAATGTAATTTTNCTATGGCATGCACGAATGGCGTGACCCGACTGGCCACTCAACCTGGATCGACATTCCCCAAAATGAGGAGAATGAAGAAGATAGCGAAGGTAGTTTTTATTTTAAGGCAACCGTGAACGGAGCCAATGTTACAGCCGTAATATACACCACCTAACACCTTATGTTAACACCATTAAACGTCAAAAACTGTTAACATAATGTGGTAGGGCGTTTGGTTAATCAATTGGAAATCGAAGTTAATCAAATCCCAAAAAGTGTTAACATAATGTAATTTTGTTAACATAACGTGTGTTAACATAATGTGTTAGGTGGTGTAATATTACTTATATTAAAGATAATTGAAGACTTTTACAAAATAATACCCTGAAATGTCGCCCAATTTAGGATTGCCTTAAATTAAAAACTGCCGAAGATGACATTCCTGATGAGGCCGACGGACAAATGTTCAAAATTGGCCGAAACGATGGTGACGAAACCCAGAGTAGTGAAAGCGACGATGAAGTCTAAAAATTTTTACTTATTTGTTTATTACTCGTAGGGGATTTCTCTGCCAGAGTTACACACTTTTGAACAGTGTAATTTTCGCCACTTCATTTAAAAATAATTGGGTTCGGAGTTTAATTTGTAACTCTCGCAGTATGGGGGCAATTTCATGCTATGTTAGTGCTATATTTTATATTTATCGGTAAATTGTTGCTGTAGCCAAGCATGTTGATGCCTCTACAGTATTTACTTTAGGAGTCTCTGCGAGTTACCTGAGGCACATCTCAAGCTGCCTCGCAATTCGTACTGCCATTCGTACGAGTGTTGTTAAACCATGTTGCACCTATTTTTTTTCATTAAACGTAATGCGTACGGGTAATTTTTTACGGTAAAATAGTCTTCCGATTTTCTGTTGAAAATGAGGTGTGTTTGGAGACATTCCTGTACGAAATATGTGTCTTGTTTGAATTTACATGGTTTTTGTAACTTTGAAATCAACCTCCTTTTTGTTAATATTCGATAAGTTTTTGTCGCGTTTTTTTTTCGACTTCGCGATGTATATCGCTTTGTTCAATTGATCTCATACCACTTTCGTTTCTGATTTTCGCGTGTATTTAAGTATTTAAGTCTTTGCTCGGAATATATACATATAATAATAATAATCATTGTTACTTAATGTTAAATGCCTTAATACTACCATAGTTTTCATCACCTACTGAAGAGGCTACTATGATTTTTGAATACCAGATCGAGTTTTTTACGTTTACAAGTCACATATTTTCTGATATTCTGTGCCTAGCTAGTAGCTATGTATATAATATTTCACACAAATTTAATTTTATTCAGTAAAGAAATGAAAGGTGCGTCCTACTGGGTCAAATAAGGTTTTAATTTCTATTTACCAATCCACGTGAAATAATCACTTTTCAAATAATAAGGAAATGTATTTTCGAGAATCAAAATCGGCCCTAATTAGAGAAAAGACTTCTAACAAATTATAATAATTATCCCCAAGTTAAATAAATTATCACCTTCAGGGTGTCTGGTTATAAGGTCACAAATAGTGTCTTTTTAAACATTTTCCTTCTAACTAGACCCCTGTATATAATTATAAAGTCCCTGTATAGAACTGAAATAGGAGTTCAAAACCAGTTTGTTTCTATCAATGTATTAAAATGTAAATAAAATTCTGAAATAAACAGCAATTAAACCAAAATTGTTTGATTTTCGGATAATTGGAATTCGACCGAATAATGATTTCCTTTTTAATAACGGTATTCATAAGCGCTCCAAAACTCAAATCAACATAATAACTTATTGAAATATTTTGTTGTAATCCAGCTGGCTGTTTTTCATTTCTGTTAAAAATAATTCATTACGGGTTAAAAGTTTTAACTTAAAACATATATTTTAAGGAGTTTTCGACTTAGTTATAAGGTCAGACAGTCATTTTAAAAGACGTATAATGTCAAAAGTTAGGACACGCATAGGGTCATATTAAGTCCAATCTCATAAATAACTTTCCTGTAAGTTATTACGTTGGTTAAACTTGGTTCCATTTTTAACATATTCATTAAAATACACACGTTGTGATAACGTTAACATCGTAAATTGTTAACACATATGAAAACGTTTCAATCGTAAAAACATAACCATATTATAATTATTTAACTCGTGCGGGCTGATCATACAAATAATTGTATCACATTCCAAATTTGTCAAAAAATCATAATAGCTTTATGAAAATGGTGAATTTAAAGTTACGGTCATAACATTCAGATTTTTTGAATACTGTTAAGCTTGAATTAGATTATAATAAGCTCGTCAAAGTTTGTTGATAGTGATACTCAGCTCGCACTAATTTGTTAAATTTTCATCAGCCCGCAGGAGTTAACAAGTTCATTATTTTTTTTCCTAAACTATCTCTAGAAATAAAAAGCTAAAAATTGGAAACAAAAGTTTCTTTTGTTTTCCCTGAACATTTTAGTAGAAATAATTTATGTAGAGTCTACATTGTAGACATTTATATTTGAAAACAATGTTACCGGAAGGGTTATAAATACAGTACTTACAGGAAAAAAGAAAACTTTGCGACCATATTGTTTTTTTTCGTATATTGAGTTTTAGTATTTTAAAAATAAGGCTTATACTATTAGCCTTTATGCAAGAGTCATAAGGTCTAACGAGCGGAATCAGGTTTCTTTCGAGCCTAATCATCATTGCATAGCAAAGCGAACAAAAACTAGTTAAATTCGAGAAAAAACCTGAGAAAAAACATTTTTGGCACCAATTTCAATTTTTTATTTGTATTTTAGATTGTTTTTTCTTTTTCTTTTCGTCTTCTAGATCGCGTCACCGGCAGTGCCGTATGACGGACTGAGAATTAATTTGTTGGTTGGAAAAGAAAGTTCATGTCCTATTCGCCCCCGAAGAAGATCCGAAAGACCCAAAACGGAAACAGGTATGTTACAGTAATATGGGAATTATTTTGCATATATTCGCAGGATCACCTTATTCAATATTGCAGGATATCAATAATCGCATCCCATATGAAAATCAGGTATTCTTGGTTACAAGGTCTGTCATTTTGACCGGTAGGTCAGGTCAGTCTTTTTTGTAATTGAGCAGGATCAGACTGATACCATCAGCACTAATTTAACGCCGATGCGCCGCGCCGCAAACTATTTCAACGGAGCGGCACAGCCTATGTAGGTTCATTTCGTGATTTTCTTACTGCATTATTGAAGAAATTACAGTTGTTGACAACAACTGTTGTGGTAACGAGTTGACACGTAACAAATTGACAGTCCGGAACGAAGTGACACTTTTTCGGAGTTTTTTGGGCAAAAGTGACGGAACGAAGTGACAGTTCGGAACGAGTTGACAGTTTTTGACGAAAAAATCGGAAACGAAAGTGTCAACTCGTTACCACACCAACTGTATAATGACAGTTCTATATCTCCGTAGAATATATTAGTTCATTGTCGGAGTCCCGAGTGAATCAAATTTTTAAAAATATAATATTAATGAAATATCTCTGTGAATAACAACTTTCGATTTGAGAAATTTGGATGTTTTTTTCTCCAAAGCCGTATATAAGAAGATTATAAAAATTTAACCGTACTTCATTATACAGTATAAATTGTACAGTATAATTTATACATTTATAGGGAAATATTTTTGACTCTGTCGCGTCATTTCAAACGCGTAAAAATTTCCCCGTCGTAGTTACTGTGGTAATTGTAACTTAACTTTACAAACGACTTTAACAGCCCCGACGGAGACAAATTATAAAGTAGCACTGATTTTCACAACGCACTTTGGCCAGTACTCAAATCTCATTAGTTTGTTCAAATTTTATTGGCTATAATCCAGAAACGAAGTTATTCTCTGAAGCTCGTTTTTCGACTTTGCTCCAAATTATTTTGGGAAAAAAATGTGCAAAACCAAAACAATAAATTTTAGATTAGTAAGTCTATTTTCCAGTTTCGAAACAACGGTAAAATAGGATTGTATGCTCGAATGTTTAACTAGACACACCTTTTCGTTCTAAATAGGAATCAATTTATACAGAATCAAATTGCTCTTAAAATAATGGATCCATTTACATATTGTATATTGACAATATAATATTGTTTCCATTATTTCGCCGTTTTTTTTTTCTTTTTTTTTTCTTGTCTTTTTTTTTTGGCTTGGATTGTTGGTCGATGAGCGAATGGCAGGGCATGGACTACCTTATTTCTTTATTCAAATCAATATTTTTATTCATGAGTCAGCCCCATTACGTCAGCATAAAATATGTTTTTCTCACTATTTTAGTGCTTATGAAAACAAAGAATAAAAGAGATATCTACTTGTGTTTTTTTTCTCTAGATTTTACTTTTTCCGAATTATTTTTTCGGTTTTTCTTTTTGTTTCATCTTTTGAACATTTATTTTATTTTGTACAAGTGTGAACAGAGTATGATATGGAATGTGATCGTGTCCATTTGTGATGCGATATTTATTGCAACGGTAGTTGGTTTTCTAATTTTTTGGGCTTCCGAGTATTTTCAGCAGAAGAGAGGGTATTTCCTATAAAAAATTATATTTAACAAGAGACATTTAATCGGTTGTTTTCAGTTACCGCCTGGAGCTGTATTTTGTACAATTCTGATTAGGCCACTGATTCACTGAATTACAAATCTATATATAAACATTGAATGAACAAACACGTTATTTATACAGCAAGTAATTGTACAAATTTAATAATAATACTTATAACAAGAGAGTAATACGATCAAATAAAAATATTTTACGTTCAATATACGCGTATCACAGTAGAGGGGTTATAAGGTCTCAAATCAGTTTTTTTTTTCTCAATAAACATCATGTCTTTTTTGACTTCTGTTTTTGGTGAAAACCGGTAGTTGTACCTTGTACAATGTACCACTAAAAAATAAGTCCTTACTCCTTTTTCGGGCTCGTTTTTCGGCCAAATTGGAGAATATTCAAATAGAAAAATGATCCTTTTTGTGACGATGCACATTTTTCGGACGGGTACCGAAAACGTCCGAAAAAGGAGTAAGGACTGTATATATTATAAAGGTGTTATAGGCGGGAATCCGGCCCGGGATTGTAAATCTTTTTGTCACTGACTTAATAAGCATATTTCCAGTTAACAAACATCATTTATTAAAACAGTTAATAATAATACAAATTGAATTAAACACCAATACTATCCTTAGTGCAACAAGAGAGCAAGCCAACGGTTCCGACCATACTCCAATGGTAGTTGAAAAGGCTACATCTAATGGCGCTGATGGAGAGATTGACGAATCTCTCTATTCGCGCCAACTGTACGTGCTTGGTGCCGAAGCAATGAAGAAAATGTCAAAATCTAGGAAATAGTTAACAAAAGTGTTTATTTTTTGTTGAGTTTTTGTGCTTTCACGAGTTTAATTTCTAAAACATGATTCAAAATTCAACATTAACATAGTATGGTTTTGTTTGTCTGTCAGATTGGGAGATACGCGATTTTCGCGCATTTGTATAAGTTAGAGTATGGCGTAAAATAACGGGCTTCTCGCTTTCTCAAATTTTGTATTCTAATAGGCTTAAAAACTAGAAAACCGAGAAGCGCGTTATTATACCTCATACAGTATGAGTCATACTGTATAAGGAATATTTCATACCACATACCCTGTGCTTAGGTGTGAAGTGTGGAGAAAAAACTGCTTGTCAAAACAAAAATTCAACTAAACGTTACAATGATGAAAATTTTGTGATATGTCAACCCTAGACCAGGAAGTAGTCATACTTGGCTAATTGGCCAGTTTTCAATATGGAGACTTTTGAATAATAAAAGCTATAACAATACGCCTTAATATAAGGCTTAATACGGCCAATTCCAAATAACATGTCGCCTTGGCTATGTAAAAAAATATAAAGCCTAACATAACTATTTCTATATTTTTTGGTTGCCGTCCGGCTTAAACATTGACTTAAAACATGAAAGTTAACTAGTCATAAGCGTTCTTATTGCTGGAATTGGCGCGGTTGGTGTCGAAGCTGCAAAAAACATCATTTTGGGTGGTGTTAAAAAAGTGACCCTTTGGGACAATCAGGGTGCTACATGGACTGATCTCGGTGGTCAGTTTTACTTGACGGAAGGACACGTGAAGCAATCGACTAATCGTGCCGCCGCATCATTCGAGCAGCTGAAAGAGCTGAACCCTTATGTGGCCGTCGAACTGTTAGAGTCGGAGGAGTTAAGTGAGCAAGCTATTGCTGAACACAATGTGCTTCTCGTTACCGACTCAGTTAAATTGATGAATGCTGATGAAAGTTAGGGTTTTATATTTTTTAAATGTATTTTTTATGATCTAGGCTTTCACATGACGTGCAAAAAACTTAACCGCCCTAAAACTTTCAGATATGATTGAAATGTGAAACAGTACTCCTAGTATAGATTTTTTCCGACATGTCCGCGTCTTTAACAAGAGTATGGAGTCCATATTATGAATTGTAATGTTCATGTATAGAAATAGATTAATCCGATCATCCCAGTACGAGTTAGTCGTATTTACGAGTTTTTTTACCGTTGATTTATGTATTGTTGGGGAGAAAATAGAAATTGAAAAATATACACCTTTTATTGTTAATTGTTGTCCGTTTTTGTCACAAACATGAGATTGCGGCGTTTTGCAGTAACTTGTTATTGGTCCAATATTAAACTCTTATCAAAGTAAACTTCTTGCTCTTGGCGACACCTGTCGTAAAAACGATACTTCTCTTATTATCGCCGATGTTGCCGGACTGGCGGGACGACTCTTTTGTGATTTTGGCGACAAGTTTATCGTGAATGATAAGGACGGGTCCGAGCCAAAAAGCGTCCTCATCTCGTCAGTGGTGCGTGATGGTGATAGTCTTTTGGTGACTTGTCACGACGAAACCCGTCACGAATTGGAAACGGGTGGTTTTGTCAAGTTTACCGAGATTCAGGGTCTCGATGGGTTACTGACGCAAGAGTTTGAAATAACGCGCGTTACCGGACCGTTTGCGTTCGTTGTTAACGCCGCCGGTGTTACCGGTGAGCGGTCAGCAACTACCGGTTGGGTTCATGAAGTCAAAAAGCCCATTGAAATGTCCTTCCGCCCGCTACGGGATGCCATGGACGAGCCGGGCGAATTTGTACTAACCGATTTCGGAAAATTCGAACGACCCGCAACCTATCACGCGTGCTTTCGCGCTCTATTTAACTATGTGGCTGAGTGCACACAAATGCCCAAGCCGCACAATGAGCAAGACGCCGAAAAGTTTGCCGATATGGCCCTAAGTGCTAATGCGGATATTGAAAAGGAAATTGTTCTGAAGTTTGCCAAGACATGTCGCGCGTCGCTGCAGCCAACCAGCTCGGCTGTAGGTGCCATGGCGGCACAAGAAGCAGTCAAAGCTAGGGTTTACCATGCAAATTTTTCTGAGTGAAAGTTTGTACCATGAACATAAGTTGAAACTTGGGAATTTTTTCTTCCGAACACCTCGTATATTTAGAACATTGCCCCTAGGACGAGATGGCGAATTTTAATTTTATACGTGTTTATTAATTTGTGTCTACCTGGAACTTTAACCGTAATTTTTTTATATTTGATAATGAGCTATTGTTCATCACCGGATATAAAAGTTCAAATAATGTTGTTGAAAGGTTCGTTTTGGGCGATGTTTTATCCAGTGGGCTATACGGTAAATGCGTTAAGATGAAGTCAGTTTTTTATACATTTTGTAATAATTACCCGTACGATTTACGGCGTAAACCTGTTTTTTTTTTGGCAAAAGTCCTGCAAAAAACTTGCTTCAAAAGATATAATAATGATACTCCACCACAAATGAATATACAAGATTGGATTATTTTTCAGCAGAACCAGATTAGCTTTTTTTAGCCACTTTTTGTTGTTAAAGCCACTCCTAATGTTAAACCACAACTAAAGCCGTTAGTGGAAAGTTCACACCCGTCAAGCAATGGTGGTATCTCTGTATGCAAGAATGCCTTCCATCGGAGCCCGTAACGGACGCCGCCATCGTCGATAATCGTTACGCATCCCAAATTGCCTGTTTTGGCGCCGCCTTCCAGGAAAAAATGGCAAAACAAAAATGGTTTCTGGTAGGTTCCGGCGCCATCGGCTGTGAGTTATTGAAGAACTTTGCCATGATGGGTCTTGGCAATATCGTCATTACCGATATGGACACCATTGAACGTTCAAATCTCAACAGGCAATTTTTGTTCCGTTCGTGGGATGTCGGCAAGCATAAGGTATGGAACAATATGTTAAATAACAATAAATCTCTAGAAGAATAATTTTAATTTGGTGGTGATTTTCGGATGTAAATTTGTAATTTTCAAACTCTTGGAACAAAATGAGCCTTAGTTGGTTGTAAGATTTTTTTAATACTCAGGCCGTATTTAAATTTATTCTGAATACTAAGATGTGATTAAGTTGTTAGGCCACGGGTTCCTCAAAGGTTTACTAACAGAAATATTTAGGCACAAGCAGCGGCTGAAGCGGTGACGAGAATGAATCCAGATCTCACCGTAGAAGCCCAGAATAATCGTGTAGGCGAGGAAACTCAAAATGTCTACACTGATTCATTTATGGAGTCATTGGATGGTGTTGCCAATGCTCTGGACAACGGTTAGTGTGAAATTGAAATTAGATGATTAGATCCGATGTGCTCATGGGTTATATATGGTTCCCATCAAAAATGCATCAAATAACAAATACAATTTTTAGTTGATGCTCGACTATATATGGATAGGCGCTGTGTGTATTATAAAAAGCCACTTTTGGAGTCCGGTACTCTTGGAACAATGGGAAATACACAGGCAAGAACTTTGATATTTTTTATCTCCTCATTAGGGATTATTCCAAATTTTCCTTTAATTAAAGGATACAATATCCTGAATATTTACTAAAATGTATACATTTATGTTGATGTTATACATTTATTAAAATGTAATCGTTTATATATAAATTATAATATAATAAACCGTAGATTGTCGTCCCGGGAATAACCGAGTCATATGGTTCGTCGCGAGATCCACCAGAGAAATCAATCCCAATTTGTACTTTGAAAAACTTTCCAAATGCAATTGAACACTGTCTCCAGGTAAATCTTAAAAATAAATATTTTTTAAGAACGGGTCAGTAATGTTGTTTACAAACTGTTCCTACGGGAAAATACGTTCCATAACAACGATTACTAATTTTGTGGGTTTAGTTTGTACCTCTGTCCTTAATCTTATTTTTTAAAATCATGTTATCATTTTTGATACCAATTTTTCGTTACTCGCATTCTTACTTTTTCACCAATAGTGGGCGCGTGATGATTTCGAAGGCAACTTCACGGGACAGGCTGGTTCTGCCCTTCAATATTTAAAAGACCCGGCTGGATTTTCAGATAAAACACGTAAACTTCCAGGAAATGAGCCTCTCACGACCGCAACAGGGCTTGTTGAATTTTTAATAACTGCCAAGCCCGAGAATTTCGGCGACTGCATCACTTGGGCACGAAAGCTCTTTGAGGAAAGATACTGTAATCAAATCAAACAATTACTTCACAATTTCCCGCCCGACCAAAAGACTTCATCTGGTAAGAGATTATTTTCCAAAAATCAGCTATTTACGCTTTAAAACAAATGTTGGCCAATTGGCCTACGGCCGCCTACCTGTGGGTCGGCGATTTTTACGGTTTTATCGGCGATTAGAATATAAATACGATTTTTACGGCTATCAGGTTTCTTGCACTAACGTCCAGTCAGTTTTTCGCAACATAAATCATTGATTTTTTCTGCGAAAACACCCTCTAGCTTCTAAGTTATAACAAATAACGGCTGTAAGTTTTTGTCCACAATTTGAACTTATTGGTCGGTTGCTCCAAAAAAGTGCTGTTTTTTAATATTTTTTGGTTTTAAGGTGCACCATTCTGGTCCGGTCCAAAGCGCTGTCCGACGCCGATTTCATTCGACGCGAACAACGAGACACATCGAGACTATGTTATTGCAGCTGCTCACTTACGCGCCGAAAATTACAGCATTAAACCGGAGAAGTTGTCCGACGCTGAAATTGCCCAGAAAGCAGCCGCAATTCAAGTTCAATCATTCAAAGCAAAAGAGGTCAAAATTGCGACAACTGACGCTGAAGGTAACCGTTCATTCAGTCTTCGAAATTATCCGTTATATAATCGTAGGCTGCGACGATCAAGTCAGTTTTTTTTTCGGAAAAAACATTTTAAAATCATGTCTTTTTTACGTTTTTTTTATAAAGACCTCTCTGTAATTTGTCCTGTATTTTGAGGAAAAAAGTAATAACTACAGAATCTGTAGAACAGATGTAATTTTTTGGGAATGTAAAGTCATCTTTTTTAACGTTTATTTTTTCAGTACATGGAGGTCGTTAAGGTCTGAGATTTCGCCCATTATAACTTATAATTTATAAGGTCTTATAATCTTTTTTGAATTAAGGTATTTTTTCTTTAAGACCATATAAGTTATAACAAGCCCCCCTGTACTAAGCAGTTAAAGACGCCAGCGCCGTAGGCGCGGAGTGCCATTAACTGAATTACAAGCGCGCCTATTGGCTCATGCTTTTTTATAGACGCCTCCTATTGGCTAGCGTCCTTCAGCCACGCAAACAACTCACCGCGCTGTTTGTAATGATTCTGTATTTCTCTAGATTATTTCCTAAGCCATGTTTTTAGACTCTTGAGACACTAAATTGAAGTCTCAAAAACTTGAAAGAACTAAATGAAAAATGGTGTCTGTCTTTTGGTTGACAATTTATTTTTTCATCTTGTTTTCACTTTATTTTTGAAAGTCTAAATAGATTGGCTTTTAAGCCTTAAGGACTTCTTATAGATAAAGGTTTGTTATAGTCTTTATAACCAACTTTTATTTTCTCTCGTTATATTTAAATAGATTTAAAAATACCCAAAGGCGCCATATCTGGAAGGAAATATTGAAAAAACGTTAAAACGTTAATATTAATATTTATTCATACTTTAGTAAATATGAATGATTTTATTTATCATTTATGATATGAAATATATTTTACAACATTAATCGCTTCTTATATAGCTCAACAAGAACGGGAAGCGTCAGGCGTGTTTGATACCGACGACCTCGAAAACTTATTCAAGAAACTGCCAAGTGAAAAAGAAACTATTTCCAATCTTATCGCCTCAGTTATCCCAGCCGATTTTGAAAAAGATGACGATTCAAATCGACACATTGACTTCATTGTTGCATGTTCAAATATGCGAGCTGCAAATTATGGCATTGAACCTGCTGATCGCTCCAAATCAAAGGTTTGGATTATTTAACTCTTAAATTATTTAATTTTTAATGCCTCGCATTACATTTTTGACGTTATAATAGGGTCGTAAAAATAGATACAGAAAATTCCAGAGGCGATATAAATTTACTCTGTAAATGATGCCCAACTAGTAGGGTTATAATCGCATCTATGGTTCCGTCGGCTTCATGCACATGCCGATTTTAATGATATTTCTCGCTTAAGGAGGTGAAGGACCCTTTGTTTGCAAACATGACATGTTAAAAAATGTGATCGTAAAATACGTTGTATACTATGAATTTGAAAGTATTTCTGTTTGGCTAAAAACAAAATTTTGTTTTTATTCGATTTCGAATATCCGATATATCGTATCTAGTTTTTCAACTTTCATGATATTGAGTTTTTTTCTCAAAAAGGTTTGATTAAACAATTCGCACAAAACTGTGTTGATTAAAAAAAAATATTCACGATAAACTCAAAAAATGGAAAAATCCGGAACGTTCCTTACCTTGAAATTTAATGAAACAATAAAGTATCAAAAATCGGTGTCAACATTTTTTGCGCCTTACTAAAGCTCTAAATAGAGTCACTAACACATCAAACATTTTATAGACACTCTTTTTGTTTGTTACTGGCACTCCTGAACTCAGAAAAAAAATTTTATTACAAAAACAATTTTAGCACATTTTTTGGTAAGTTCCGAATTGAAGATCACTGCTTATTCGATAGATTTTCGAGATAATTTTTGTTTTGAATTATATTCAAACATTATCATTTTTAGCGTATTGCTGGTCGCATTATTCCTGCTATTGCAACGACAACTGCGCTGGTTGCCGGTCTTATTTCTGCCGAATTATACAAATTGGTTAATGGAATTACCGACATTGAAAAATATCGAAATTGCTTCTTGAACCTTGCAATTCCGGCATTTTCGTTTTCTGAGCCCATTGCCCCAGCAAAGGTAAATTAATTAAAATATCACTTATGAATCATCAGTTATGATAAATACGACTAATTCTATGAAAGGTTCTGTAAGATTATGTTTTTGGGAGAAAAATCTATAGGGGGTTGGTTATCAGGTCAGCCATTCGGCCCGTTATAACTTATAAGGTCAAGTCAGTTTTTTCAAAGTGCATTAAGGTCAAATCAGTTTTTTAGACCTTGGCCTTATAAGTTATAACCAACCCCCGTGTAGTCGTGAGACATCGAACCGGTCCTCAAAAATATCTCAGCGGTATGGAGAAAGCAATAATTGTTTTTTAGACAACCTATTTGAAAGACAAAACCTGGACTCTTTGGGACAGGTTTGAGATCGACGGACGAAAAGCAGATGGCGGCGAAATGACAATCGATGAGTTAATAAAATACTTTAATAAAGAACATAAACTTGACGTGCAAATGTTGAGCAGTGGTGTAACGCTACTCTACTCTTTCTTCATTCCAGCCAATAAAAAGAAAGATAGACTTCAAATGACTGTTAGGTACGTACGCTTAATAGGGGCGGTGTGAAGCCTGTTCAAAAAATCATATTTTTACTTTTTTTTCATAACACGTGCAGTTAAAACAATGAAACAACATCAAATATATTTTTGAATTCACCGCTAAAGCACGACATTGTATCTACAGTTGATGTGCCCACAACGTGTGTTTTTCAATTGGCCAAAATATGCCATGTTTTGGGCGCATCAACTTTATT
>SCLG01000027.1:253287-309025 GCA_004367875.1 Oikopleura albicans
AATCTTTATTACAGTCCTTCATTCCATAACGGCCGTTTTCGGGTTTTCGAAAAAAGCGGCCGTTATTGAATTAGGCCACTCATGTTGTTAATTTCGGACAAATTGAAATAAAATGGCTTAATTAATTTTAAAATATTTATTTTACGACTTATTACATTATTTATGTGTCAGTCTTGTATTATAATTTATAATCGTTAACTTCTGACACTTGCATTGAAATGCCTTATTTTTCAATAGGTAAATAAAAAAAACGGCCGTTATGGAATAATCACTTTTTTTGTGGAAAAAAGCGGCCGTTATGGGATAAACGGCCGTAATGGAAGCGCCCCTTATGGAATCAAGGACTGTATCATGTCCGCTTACTTGGAGTTAGAATATAGTTATTACTCCCAATAGAGACGAGTTTGATTCCCGAAAGTAGCATCCTTATTAGGATAAATTGTGCCGATGTGTCCATTATTTTCAATAATTTATTGGACTTCTTTGGGACATTTTTAATACAGTAGACAATGAAGTATGAGGTCAAGTCAATCTTTTTTGAGAAACATGCTTTTTGGGGAAAACTATTTAAAATCATGTTTTTAGGCTTTTTGGATGTATTAAAAGTCAATTGTTGACCTTGACTTTAAAGCGATTTGGTGTAATGTGAAATATTGTAACTCGACAAATATTAATTCCGTACAAAGTAACATTCAGCGAAATGACTAAAAAACTTACTGTCTGTATCCTCGGAAGAGGTGGCTAAGGTCAGGAAGGAGATGGATAATGTCAGGAAGGATTCCATATCCAACAATTAATTTTTTATGTATTATTATTTTACAAGTACTGTGGTTTGCTTCCAATATAATTGTGTTTTTGTCCAATAAAAGCGAGAATTCCAAACAACGCAGGGGTTGTGTTTGTCATTGTCGATTCGTGAAAATGAAATTGCAGTTTCGTCGAGCGTCGGTTCTGTTTCGGTGATTGATAAAGGTGGTTATTAAAAACAGTTGTGTATTATTTCTACATGATTTATTTTCTTTTGTTTGTAAGGCCTCCTTTATGGTGGTATCAGCCTGTGTGGTCATAATTAAGTCAAGTTTCGATAATATTGAAGTTTGATTTTTGGATTAACCAAAGGCTGGCTACCTGGGCAGTATTTTATTATCGGCGATACTTTATCGCTTTCAATTTTGCCAACAATGAGAAAAACAATTGGTGTAGACACCAAGGGCTGGACTTAATTGAAGAAAAGTTAAGATTAAAACAGTTGTTACGTCCTTACAGGCAGTGTTGGAAACGTTGACCAACGCAGCGATTTTTCCGAACGCTTCCAAAACTGCTTACAGGGAGTTCACTGCATCGAAACATTTTATTTTTTAACTGCTGGAGACCAGTACGTAGCAACTTTTTGTTTATTTTAGATGTTTTAAAATTCAGTCCCGTTTAGCCTAAAGGCAAATTTTAAAGCACCATTTACCTTATTTTAGAAGCTCACTTAAATATTGCAGTAGATGTAAAATTATGCGGAAGAATATTTTTTATTAAGATTTTTTTTTGATTTTATAGATATAGACTATATAGATATATCATATAGTCCTTATTTCCAATACGGACGTTTTTGATTCCAGAAATTAGTGTCCGTATAGGGGTAAATTGTCAAAAAGTGTCCATTTTTGACTGTTTTGGGGAAATTTGTTCACAAAAAGCGTCTGTATTGGAAGAAATCGGTAGTGAGAGTATGGACTGTACTAAATCAATCTCTTTACGTATAAAAAACCACCAAAGAGACGTTTAAGGAAACAGCTTGGCTACCGTGCCATGATGATGCCGAGGCATGGATTGTTACACTTGGACCTAATAACACTATGTACACTGGCGGGGATGATTCGTATTTTTGTTTATGGTGGGATATCAATAAAAAATGATCATAAATTCAATTAACTTTTGATATGGAGTCATTTTTTTTATTTTCCTAAATACAGTCCTTAACCATTTATCGGACGTTTTCGGTTCTCGAAAATAGCGTCCGATAAATGAGCATCGTCACAAAAGAGGTCATTTTTTTATTAGAATGACGCCATTTTGACCAAAAAAAGCGTCCGATAAATGGTTAAGCGTCCGATAAATGGTTACGGACTGTAGTCCATTTGAGGGCAGTGACTGAGTCCTTAATTAGTCAGGCATATATGAAAACATACAATAATGAAACATATAAGTAGGGACATTAACGCGAAATTTGAGTCTTAGCATTTTCAAACTTTCAAGTTTAGCTACTCCGATTTCTTAGGGTCTGCCATTTAGAGCCCGTGGGTTAAGGCAATTGTGTATCCTCCAACAAAGATGGTTGATCGTTTTCGGTAAAAACAAATGAAAGGTTTTCAATCAAAATATCATTTGTGTTAATTAGATGCAATATTAGTTTTGATATTTCAAAAAAGGACTTAAAATCACATGAGACTATCGTGAAGAAGCGGTTTATGTGCGGTCAAACGAGCGGTGAATTTCATCCGCTTGACGAGAACTATTTAGTTCAAGGTGGTTATGATGATATTGTCAGATATTGGGACACGAGAAATTGGAAGTCGCCAGTCAGTACAGGGATGAATATTCCAGTCTCTAAATCACTCTCTCAGTATGATTTTGGGGTAATTGTGAGTAAGTACTATGAGTAACAAATTTTTTATTGGATATGGGCCATATTTTATTTAGTGGTTTGCTCTTGATTGTGTGATCAAACATGACATACGGCGAATCCCTGTTTTTTTGGGGAGGGCGATTTTGAACTTTGGGTGATTTCATGATTTTATCCGGATTTATTATTCAATTTTGCACTTATTTTTTTCGGATTTTTTTTAATAAAAAACAAGTCTTTTTCAACTTTTTTTAGCTAAACTCCTAAAATTATGTTATTATTAAGTCTTATTAATAAATTATAAAATTTATTACAGGGGGGGTTGGTTATAAGGTCAGCCATTTGTGCCGTTATAAGGTCAAGTCAGTTTTTTTGCACTAAGGTCAAGTCAGTTTTCAAAAATGCATTTAAGGTCAAGTCAGTTTTTTAGACCTTAACCTTATAACCAACCCCCCTGTATTATATTTTAAAGTTTTTTGGCTCGTTATAAGGCGAAACCAGTTTTTTCAAAATTTATTTCAAATCTGTTTTTCAGGCGAACACCCCTGTACTAAAATTTACGTTTTTTACATTCCTAAGTCAGTGAGCTTCATGTCGGTGGTGGTGTTTGGAGGACGCGTTTTTCTTCAGATGGAAAATTGATTGCATTACCTTGCATGTATAATAATGCAAAATTGATCTCTACTGAAAACGGCATATTGAAAGAATGTTTTAACTCGGAAGTTCATTCTTCAATTACATATGGTGCGTGCTGGATTGAGAAGAAAAAAATGTTTAGCACTTGTTCGTTCTATGATAAGAAGATTGCTCTATGGTCATACTGAATAAATCATGCCGAAAATCGCGTTTTTTCTATCGTCATCCTGCAACGGGATAAACTCGGGATATATAACTTTAACCGTGTTTTCGGTACTTCTGGTATTATGACCGTGTAAATTTGGATACTAAATTTAATCCCAAGTTTTGTCTATGGGATTATGGACACCGTTTTGCATTACCTGTTCTATCTAGAGAGATCCTATACAACAAATTCTGGGTCTGCTAAAAAGTCATCTTTTTAACATTTTAATTTGCCTCATCCGTTAATTAATTACAGTCCTTAATTACATAAGGGGCGCTTCCAAAACGGTCGTTTTTTTCCTAAAAAAAGTGATTATCCCATAACGGCCTTTTTTACAAACATATACAGGTTATAAGGTCAGCCATTTGTGCCGTTATAAGGTCAAGTCAGTTTTTTGCACTAAGGTCAAGTCAGTTTTTTCAGGCACTAAGGTCACGTCATTTTTTTGTGTAGCATGTTTTTTCGGAAAAATTCTTTAAAATCATGTCTTTTTACGTTTTTTTTTTGGATGAAGACCTGTATCAAGGACTGTAGTTAAAAAATGCCGAAGTTCAAAATAAGGGTCTTTGGTGTCATTTGCGGACATTTTTTTAACTTGTACCAATTAATGTAATCCTTAAAAATACACTTCACGGTTATAGCTAAATGTGCTTTTAGTATGACTCGTTACCGTGATGTGGTCCCATTTTTGCAGAAGAGGTTAAATAATCGTTCATTTAACCGTGAAGAAGTTCAAGACTTGCGGACAGAATGCGGGCATCATATTGGTTACATCACTAAAAACGTTACTCCGCTTATACTAAAATATAATGAGTTTTTCAAATTTGGCCCCAATGGAGTTTTATTGGCCGGATCAACATTTGAAGAGCGTACTCAAAATATGAGCAATTTTTCATCCGATGTGAAAATAAATTGGGATAAAATCTCGAATGAATGCGGTTTTTCGTCGAAATTGCTTGGCTGGCGGAATGAACTTTATACTGTCTATCCGCTTCATGAAAATCCGCTGAAATGCAATTCGAAATTGGCGCATTTTTATAACGTGTTCCATTGAATCTATTATTTTAACAGTAATTTTTGAGACTATTTTTGAAGGACAGTGAAGTTTGTCTCGCTGGTATTTTCTATAGAAATATATATATACTTTTCGATCAATTATAGAACAGTTCTATTAAAACCCCAAACTTTTCGTTAAAAATTGATTTCTCTAAGAATTTTTTTTTTTGAATGAAAGAACCGGACCCATATGGGCGTTTTCTGTAATGTTATTTTGGACAAAAAATCCCATTAGACAAAAGGTACTCCGACCAAAACTATGGCACCGGTCAGACGATGTACATGTGTATGTGTTAAATACAATCCGCGATATACAGGGTATATTGGTTATAAGGTCAGCTATTTGTCAGTTTTTTCAGGCACTAAGGTCAAGTCAGTTTATATTTAATCTGAAGTTTCTGGTTATGTAAAACTTATTAGTGATTTATGGGACACATTGTATAAAGTGGCGCCAGTGTTCAATATTGAACGTAGTCTTTGCAAATTTCTCGGCATCGAGACCTATGGCGTCCACGTAAACTGCTTCACCCGAAAAGAAGATGGTCTTTATATTTGGGTGGGACGAAGATCCCCCACCAAGTCAACATTTCCGAATCTCATTGACCAGTGTGTTGCAGGTGAGCATTATTTTTAAGTTATTTGCCAGAGATGATGATAAGGTCCGAGTTTTTGATTTTATAACGTCTTTTTAATAATAAGGTCGTAGATTTTGGCGTCTATATGATGTTCCATATTTTCCCCAATAAGGTCTTATGGTCTTGTTTGTAATTGTGAGCACAATATTTTTGGGGTTGTTACAGGGGGGTCTGGTTATAAGGTCAAGTCATCTTTTTTGCACTAAGGTCAAGTCATTTTTTTCTTGCACTAAGGTCAAGTCAATTTTTTTTCGAAGTATGTGTTTTGGGAAAAAAAATCTTTGAAATCATGTCTTTTTACGCTTTTTTTGGATGAAGACCTCCAAAGAAAATTAACCCAAAACTAGGGTCATAATAAAATTAAATTAGGTGGGAAGACCGCTGGTTTGACACTACAAGAAGTGTTAATAAAAGAAGCAAACGAAGAAGCTTCTATTCCGTCTGAATGCGCTGCCCAAGGTGCACTATCAACATTTGTGCAATATTGTTATCACATGGAGCATTTCATAAAACGTGAAATGAATTTTGTATTTGATTTGGAACTGCCGCCGGATTTTACGCCGTTTACTAACGACGGCGAAACAGTTGATTTTCGGTGTGTAAAATTAGACGAAAATTGTCAATTGTTTGACAAACCCGAGGAATGGAAGCCAAACTGTTTTGCCATTACGCTCGATTTCGCCGTTCGCCACGGTGCCATTAATCAGGCGGACCTGTCAGACTTAATTGAATGGACGTACTTGATCCGAAACCGTAAAATATTTGACTGAATCTAAGAAATTGTTACTTTTATGGTTTAGCTCAGAACATACATATCTCCGGTTATAAAGTACAGTACTTACTCCTTTTTGGGACGTTTTCGATTCTCGAAAATAGCGTCCGAAAAAAAAGCATCGTTACAAAAAGGAGCAAGGACCACCTAAGCTGATATCTTGACAACGTTTGTTAAGAAAAATGGCTAGGGCGGTAATTCACTGATTTGTTCAACTGGAGATTTTTTCTGATTCATTATCTTCTAGCCTTCCTCTCAATAGTTCAGCGTATACATACTAGTAGTATATTTGTAACAAAATAAATTATACAATAAAAGTATGACACAATCTCGAAGAGCTCACAATACAGCAACACATTGTTTCAAGAGCTCAAATAAAATATTGTATTTTGGTTTTTTTGCACGTTAATTCGTTTGCGGTTCATTAACTCACTTGAGCATATTTTAGGAAAAGTTGTTTGATTGAAATATTCGGGGTATTTTTCAACGTAAAATTTAATGTTATAGTGACTGGTATTTTATAAAAACCCGTCAATATAATTTGCTATTTTGTGTGACTTAGATGCTCCCCAAGTGCACCGAGATTATTTATTTATTCACAAAACTTTAAATGAGCATTTAACCTATTTTCATAACTGTTCTGTAGACACCGGTTGATTTGGGGAAATGCGCAACGCAATCAGTACACATAGGTATTTGCCCACTTCTAGCGGTGCCGTTCTGTGTTACCTATTCATATCTTTCTGCATAATTATGCAACTATCGATAATTCATAAATTTAATTAGAATTCTATTTATAAATTATTTAAAAGTTATAAAATATAGAATGGATATCGGAAAGATTTTAAATTTCAAGCCGGATACCGAGCTAAGGAGTGAAAATCCTTTTGAGCGGTCTGAGATTGAGCGCTCTCGTAAATCTGATGAACCTCAACGGAAACGGGTTAAAATGGCTATCCCGGCATACATGGAAAGTCTGGTAGTATATTTTATCTGACGATACAATTAATAAAATAGTTCTGGGAGTTGTTGGTTAAAAGGTCAACCATTTGGCCGCTATAAGACCACGTTCATGTCAGTTTTCCCATTTGTCTTAATGTATAAAAAAGATGTTTGTCATTTTGTCAGGATAAGCTTCTATAGAATTCTATATTTGTCATTCTTTTTAACGTTAAAAAAGCAAAGCCCTCTCAAGCTTAAAAACAGTCACAGTCCCTACTCCCAATATGGAGGGTGCCCCCATTACGGACGCTATTTTCGACAATAAAAAACGTCCGTATTGGGAGTAGGGGCTTTATATGTTTTTTGGTGAGAAATAGGCCTTGGGGACTTGAGTCAGTTTGTTTGCACTAATATCAAGTCAGTTTTTTTGACAAAACATGATTTTTGACCTTTTTCTAGGTGGAAAGTTTTCACTCGAGACCTTCAGGTTATTTCTATTTCTCTATAACCCCTCCCCCTTTTATAAATTTTCAGTAATTACTTATTATTTTATAATCAATCACCCGTGAGCTTGAGTTGTCACATGTAGCCAATACTATATAGTATTCTATAGTACTATTGTATTCTATATAGAATATATGTTTTTTTATAATTGTTCATCTTTTGGACGGGGTTATATTTTACTTTTAGGTTTTATAAGGTTTTAATTTTATAAAAATCGTCTCAAAAATATCCTTTCACTAGTATTAACGAGGGTGTGAAACTAACGGAAGAGGAGCTTGAAGAGCGGCGTCAAGAGCTTTTGGCAAAGGCGGAAATTCAAACCGGCGAGACAAATGAAATTGACGATACGGCAGCGCGCAAAATCCTTGCCCTTTTTGAAAAACGTCTAAAGAGTAACCAACAACTGCGCATAAAATATGCCAACAAACCCGAAAAATTTATGAATAGTGAAATGGAACTATTTGGGTTGATACAGGACCTTCGAATGTTTGCGACGACGCCAGAGTTATATGAGCTTTTGTGGGATGAATCCATTTCACAGGGAATGTCCCTCTCAAACTTAATCTCGCTAACAAGTCATGAAAATTCCGATATAGCTGCCGGCATTATTGAAACATTGTACGAATTAATTGACCAGGTAATTTTAACGTTTATTTGGCATCTTGAAATTCAAAAAAGTGAATTTCGTTTTTTATGGTATGCCAAATGCAAGCATCCTATTTGGAAATTTCAGAATTTTGACCCTGGGGTTGCCACAAAAAAAAATTATAACAAAAAACTGAAAACAATTCGTCAATCAACTTTTGTCTATTTTATTTCTCAAGCTAGATATATCGTTATTCGTCAAATAGATCCCCAAAGTAAAAAAACAATTAGGAAGAGGAAGAGTACGAAGAAATTGTTGTTCGACTTGTAGAGAAATATATGGAATATGATGTCCTTTCTGTGGCAGTGAGTACCTTAAAACGTATGGACGAGACAAAAGAGGAAGAGCAAGACGCTGCATTTACATGTCTTCATCTCATTGACTCAATTATCGAAAGCTCCCCAGATCCAGAGATTTCCACAAAGGTAACTCCATTCATCCTTGAAGGATGTACAACTGGTATGAACCAGTAATTTCTAAACGTTTTTCAAGAGCTTCAACTGAAAAAATTGGGCAAAAATTCGCAACTCGTATCCTCAGATGAACATATATCTTTTTGGACTTTTTTTTTTGCACTAAGGTCAAGTCATTTTGTTGGAGTGCATTAAGGCCAAGTCACTTTTTGGGGCTTGACCTTATAACCAGACCCCCCTGTAGTGAAAACTCGAAATGCCCGTCCCGTGATCGATTGTAGTTTTTAACGCTTTTTAATAACTGATGAAAAGTTCGCGTGGTATTTTTGTTTTATTTGAAAATCTTTAAGGCAAAATAAAATTGCAATCTTTTGTCAAACGCGCTAAATTATTCAGGCGGCTAAAAGCTCCAACTTATTATTGTGGCTGTTGAAGCGTATTCGAAGCCGAAGTATGACATCGGTAAAGATTTTCGCCGGCGAATTACTCTCCGTCCTTCTTCAAGACTCCGACACCAATCGCCAGACTGTTGGCGAACATGATGGCGTTGATATCCTACTCAAGCAGCTCGCCAATTTCAAGAAAAAGGACCCCAAAGATAAAAACGAAATTGAACTTATGGAAAATCTATTCAATAGTTTGTGCTCGGTTCTGCAATATGTGCCAAATCGAAAAAAGTTTCTAGACGGGGAAGGCCTGCATTTGATGAACCTTATGGTTAAAGGATCGTGTTGTTTACATGTTACAGGGTTATAGGTTATAAGATTTTGTCCGGTAATAGCTCGGTTAGATATCTTTGCAGGTTTTAGACCTGTTAGATAAAATTTTATGTTCTGTACATTTCTTTTTAACAAAAAAAAAATCTCATGTCCTTTTTCTGGACGAAGACCGGTAGCCACACCTCATGTATTTCTATAAAATTTTTTTTAAGAAAAAAAATCAAATAATAAAACGTACACATTGTGTACTACACAATTACGATAATTCCAATCATTTAGCATGGTTTATTGCTTCTGGTAAATAACAACTAAATAAGAAAAGAAAATGAGCCGGAACTCGGCGCTTAAAGTCATAAATCATGCTGTATCCGGCAAAGAAGGAAAGGAGAATTGTGAAAAATTTGTTGAAATTTATGGGCTGCGATCATTCTTTCCATTGTTCATGAAACCACCTAAACGAAACAAGAAAACTGGGCATACTGATCATGTAAGGCTATTTCTCGAATTATCAAAAACAACCCTTAAGGTCGTTCTAATGTTTAGTTTTGATCACCAAGGTCTAGTCATGTACAATAATTTTATGGGATTCCGCTTCTTTAATCTCTTTATCCAGTAAAATTATTTACTGTCGTTGTTAGTTATAAGGTCAACTCAGTTTTTTTCAACATCATGTCTTTTTTAGACTTTTTGCGCGATTTTTGTTTTCAAATGGCCAAGTTAGTTTTTAAAACCGCATTTAGGTCCTATGAGTTTTTACATCATTTATGTGACCTTAGAGTCCTTAAAGCAAAAAAAAGTCAGTAAGATAATTTTTTACAAATTTTGTTTTTTTTAGGATCATGAAGAGGCGATAGTCTCGATATTGGGTAATTTGGTTCGCAATCTGGAGGGATCGGTCCGGGAGCGGCTTATGAATAAGTTTATTGAATCAGATCATGCGAAAACTGATCGTCTGCTAGAGATGCATTTTAAGTACCTTGACAAAGTAGAGGCGGCTGATGAAGATATACAAAAACAGAGGATGATGTTGGCCCGGGAAGGCCAAGAAATGGACGAGGACATGATTTATATTCAAAAGTTAGAGAAAGGATTATTCACATTACAGCAGGTATAATTGATGTTAAGTAAGCGCTTAAGTAAACGCCATATGTTAGGAACCATATGATGAGAAAGTCTGTACAGTGAGTTGCCCGTTATGTTCACCAAAAAATCCCCAAAAAAGTGAAACATAATGGCGCGAGCGGGAAAAAACAGCGTAGGGCTTAACATATAAAGATATGTATTACGGAAAAGTAATTTGTAAAAAAGTGAATCATATGTTAACAACACGATAGTGAAACATAACGGCGTACCCGCTATATATGGCCTTTTTCAATTTATAGAGCAATATTGAGATAAATATTATTCTCTCTAACAGACTCATCTATAAAATATCCAATTGAGAAATCCACGGTATACATGGTATAAATTGAAATTATATCCGGGCCCAAAGGATTGGGGCCCCCATCATGGGGCTTGTACATATACTGTATAAATTATACAATACAGTGGATAATGCTATTATGTATTAGGTCGATTATGTCATTGTGGAACTATGTGGGACGGGAATCGAGTCGTTAAAAGAGCGTATAAGGACCCACTTATCTATGCGGAAATCGTCATTACGCCAAATTCGTGAAATCATTAAAGAATACGCGGATAACTTGGGTGACGGCGAAGATCCAGAAGCAGAAGAACTCGAACGACAAAGATTATTAGCTCTAGCAATGAGCCTATAGTATTTACGTTCGTTCCAGATTGCTATCGTATTTGACTGCCTATTTTTTCAAATAAATTTATTCATGATCTCTTGAATACATTTCGTTTTTATTTGTCATATGCAGAACTTCAGGAAGTGTATAATATACACTGTATATCACGTGTGAACAGGCAAGATCCGTCACTTCAGATGCCTAGTACAGTCCTTACTCTCAATACGGACGCTTTTTGTAAACAAAATGCACCTACAATAGTCGAAAAATGAACACTTTGCGACAATTTGGGGGTTACACCACTAACTCAATTCTCGAATAAGAAAATTGTCATTTCACTCAGAAAATTCTAGATATTTTTTTCGGTAACGATTGCATTCACGATCCATACATTCATGATTTCACAAAACAGCATGACAAATTGTATTTTTATTTTTTTTTTGTATTTATTATATTTTTCGTCCGAACTATCTTTCTATGACATAAAGGATATGGGCTAAATATGCTTAATCGTGTGTTGCTTTATTTCCGTGATATTCTTGAAATTCACAAAATGATGAGAATTTCAAGACATTTAGATCTGTAAGTATAACTGTTAAACAGAGAATTTAATTAATTCCCGAGAAGTAAAGTTTGTAAACAATGCTATCTGCATATCCTTAAAAAAGTAGATTAAAAGTAGATAAGCAAAATGAGCAGAAACCTAATGCGAACCGATATTCCTCGTTTCAGAAATTTTAGATTTTTAGAGCTTGACCTTATAACCAACCCCTCCTGTACGTAGCAAAAAAAATATCACTATTTGCGGATATCCGGTGTTTACGGATATATCTGTGCACAATTTGGGCACTCATGGAACAGAAAATGTTTGAAGTTTGTCAAAAAAAAAATTGATAGCGTTAACCATTCAATTTTTATGATAGATTTTCGTCAACATTTTTTTTCGAGAATTTGAGGTGGTGTTGCCCCCTTTACCCCAATACAGACGCTGTTTTCGATAATCAAATGGTCCTTATTGAAATTAAGGGTAGTACGGTCGATTTGTTTACAAAAAAATGCGAAAAAGAAAGGCTTCCTGGAGACATTATATAAGTTTGGGAATACTATGAGAACCTATATCCATCTTTTGTGATTCATTTCCCGTTTTTTGCGGGACCATAACTATTGGCAGTGAACTTCAGTCAGACCGGAAACTTGGCACATCCGGATTTTTTAAAACAATATAACGAATTAATGGCTTTATAGATTCATTTGCGTTTTTTGGCAAACCCTTCTTATAACAATAAACTAGTGATTCTTGAGAGGATTTTCAAAAATAATTTTTTGTTCGTGAAATAATGAGTTTTTATTGTTTTTTTGAGTTGTTCTTTATGAAAATCTTGACAAACAACTTGCAATTGGATATAAAAAAGAATTAGATCGTTACGGTTTGCCGTATTAACGGAAATTATACAATGTACAGATAATGGCACTGTTTTTTTTCATTCTCTGACACGCTATTTTGTCCGCACACGTCTCGCCCGAGTTCTTACTGCAGTGAGCGTCTAATACTCGTGGTCTATTGGATAATGAACGCGAGGGCAAGTACAAACTTTCTCGCTGGACGTTACGTCCTAAACGCTGCGAGCGAAAAAAAAAATTATCCTGGCCTAACTACATGGAATTTTTAACTTTTCTCTTCAGACTTAATTAGTTAACATCCTTGCGTAATTTTAGAAAGTAGAAATAATATTTTTGGTCAACCCGAAGTATGTTTTTTTTCTCTTTTGTAGCCAAAATTTTTTTTTTCTTCTTTCTTTTTGGACTGTTTCATCGTGTGACATTATTGGTAGATATGGTAGAAGTGGGCAAATCGAAAATTTTTCGAAAAAAACTGATAACGCCAAGTTGTAGAGCTCATCAAACTACGTTGATCTGACTATTCAGAACGTGATTTGGACAACCGCGCTCCCCTAGAGAGCTCTTTTAAATGTCCAACCTACGCAAAAGAACGACTTTTTTCTGCACCACTTCTACCACCTACGCCCACGTCGGATTGGGTTGCAAATAGGCGCAAATTAAAGCTTAGGGTCTGTACCTGTAGATTAAATATAGTTTGACATGTCACGAGGTCAAGGTCACGTGATATGAACCATTTATTCTGATGGTCAAATTTTAAAGGACTTTTCTACAATAAAATGACGCTTTCTTCTCGTTGGAACCTGGTGCGTACGTTGGACATTTAAAACAGCTCTCTAGGGGGCCCGGTTGTCCAAATCACGTTCTGAATAGTCATATCGACGTAGTTTGATGAGCTCTACAACTTGGCTTTACCAGTGTTTTTTCGAAAAATTTTCGATTTGCCCACTTCTACCATATCTACCATTGGTGCACCGTCGTATATTTTAAAAGTCTTTTTAAGTTCAGTGAAAGTATGATGCACAAAACGTTTTTTCTTAGCCATGGGTAGTGGATCCAAATGGCTAGGAAAAATCCACCCATGCTAGAAGTTTAACATACGGCGACCAAGCGTTTCCGAAAAATAAAACAATAGGGTACAAAATGGCTTGCCCTCCGACTAGCCTATCAGCTTTCTCCTTTTCCAGGCACGTGTGTGCCTCGCTATCGGAGCGTTCGTCCGCCGTAATGCGGAAAATTGAGGCGTGAATAAATGATACAATTCATTTCGAACCAGTATAATACTGTAATTTACAAGTGTATCGCAAGTTTAATTCCTTTGGTTTAATGTAAAACTGCCGGGATTTCACTGAACAATTCAATAAATGCTAGAAAATGGTTTTAGACGTTTTGGTTAATAAAGTAGAGGTTATAAATGCTCGTGTGAGAATAATTTACTTAATAGTCTGCCAGACTAAGTCTGGTTATCATCGATTTTTAAACACGTCAAATTTTCCCAAATATATTGAAAATATTTAAGTTGAAATCTATAATTTATAGACTTGCCATAAAAAGCATAGATGCATAGCAAGATAATAAATTACTACAGTCCTTCCTCCTTTTAGGGACGATACTCCTTTTTCGGACGCTATTTTCGTAGTTGAATAAAACTCGCGAGGTCCGATTTACACCGATCACGGATAATTAAAGTCTTAAACCTTCTCTTTCATCCTGGCTATTTTCGCAACGGCTCGTTTTAACCCCCTACACTTGACACTATCGCGAGCGCAGCTGTTCAAGTTTTCCCGGTCAACTTTTAAATTCTGATTCGTCTCAAGAAACTTCTGGCCGTTTTGTAATTTCTAAGGTATTTTGACGAATACTGCCCATTATAAAAAAGGATTTTTGCCGGGTTTTCCAATTTCGTATGCTAAGAACCTTAGAAACTACAAAAACGGTCATCAGGTTTTTTTTCCATACAGTTTGCAGTATACTGTTTACAGTATGGGCTGTAGTGCCTTCCGTATGCATCCGCGAGGATGACTGCCAATAATACCAAATAAAATATAGCAATTTTATGAAGTCTTTTTCTCTACAGGGCAATTAAATGGTGAGACGAATCCGAATTTGCAAGTTGATCGGAAAAACTTATGAACACCGGTGACCCACTGGAGTTAATCACATGACTTATTAACTCTTCGGGAACACTATGTGACGATGGTCACACGATGGCCTATTTGCCCTCATGAGTCATCAATACTGTATTGACAATACAAATCAAAAATCGCTGATAGATGGGTCAAACCAAATTTCATGGAGAAAGTTTTGAAACAAAAATCGGAGATTTTTTTCAAAAAACTTTCTGAGATGACTTTGGAGAGACTTTGGATACATATGACGGTTATTTCTTGGTCTAAGTGGATTCGTCAGCTACTCTGTTAAACAATCATTGCAAAGAATTTTACCCTTGAAAAACGGGTATCTTAGATACCGTATCTATCGACTGGTCTGCGCAAGTAACTGGTAAAATCGACTTGTCGCAATTCTTACCAGTCACTCGATCTACCAGTTTCACGCGCAGACCAGTAGATAGATACCCTTTAAAAGCGGCCATAACGGACCTGTAAAAAATATTTTCTTATATCATAATTGTTTACGGCATTAGCTGAAATATTGCCGAATTAACAGTGGGGGTATGTAATGCGAAAACAAATGTCCCGCTTACCCGTTTATCTGGGGACTTATGAGGATGTCATTTAAAAATTAAACATAATTCGTCTAAAGCCATTGACCGTTTCATGAGCCGTGGATGTGATCTGGGGTGGGTTAAACTCGGCGCATTCACGCAATTTCCAGCTTTATTACCACACGTTTATTATTACGGCTCCATTAGCTTTACAACCACAACAGAAGAGTGATATTTACTGCGTTCCTCGTGAATGTCAACTTCCTATTAGACGATAAATGTTACAGTTTTTAATGTCAGGCGAAAATAAGTATAGATCATAAAAGCAAAATGAAGAAAATATATATATTACTTCTCATCGGATACTTAATGGGGAAATACAAGTTTGCCTCGACGTTTGGAAATTCAGAAACGTTTCTTGGCGCCGTTCAAAAATTACCGGATATTACCAGGCGGTTTTTGGGTAGCAGGATACCACCAGAATATTAAGAATTTACAAATAGTGCTCAAAAGTGGCTCAATTTATTAAAAAATATGAAAAAAATTGTGATTTCCAAAACCAAAGTAAAATATCTGTAAAAAGCGAAAGACGGAATCAAACGGCAAATCTTGAACCCGTTATTCATAATGTCAACAATTTTTAGGCTGTGAATCACTAATCCAAGCTCGTATCAGCAGCTTGCAGGAGTTAAGTCAAATGTGCACTTTTGATTGCATCTACAAAGTCAATCCATGGCAATAAATTATTACATAATTTATATCCGCCACATTGGATATGCGATTGGATATTTCATTATGCGAAATCACTTTTATGTATCCGGCGAAACCGTGTCTAATAATTCCAGAGAATCATTGAAAGCCCAGTCCACAATTTCAGATTTTCAAGGCCATTTAAAATTATAAGACCCGTCCTGGGTCGCGGTAAAACTGAATGTTTGACGTCACGGGTATGAGTCATACCGTATGACCCATAATAGGGGTCACAATGTGACCGTCACATATAACTGTTGTATTACAACCAGCATAAAAAAATATGCTTACAGTATGACTTTCGGAGCTTCTCATTTAGATACTTACAACAAGACTATAGTCGGTTTGATCTTGTAACAACGGTCAATTTTTGTGGTCCTCTCGGGTAAAGTAATTAATTCATTGTGACCTTGAGCATACAGCCCACCAAATTAGGTTTAATGAAATAGAGCGTTTAATCTTTGATTGTTTTTGGTTGAATCGTTTTTTGTTGCTTCCTCGTTGTGATAGAGGTTAAAATAGGATATTGACGTATTCGACGAAGCTTTTTCAATCAAATCTCAAATCGATAATTCATTAAAACCAATCTCAATCAAAATAAAATCAAATGAAAGTTTTTTTACTAGTTGGGTACGACCAAATATATAAGTGTACCAAATAGGAAATACATTAACAGACAAAATGTTCGCTTGATGGGCCTGTAAATTAAAGTCTGTTTTTTCGTTAACCTTTTAAATTATGATCACATTCCTCACTTCCAATACGGACGTTTTTGATTCTTAAAAATAGCGTCCTTATTGGGTCAATTGTGCATTTTTCGACTGTTTTGGGGACACTTTTCCACAAAAAGCGTCCACATTGGAAGAAAGCGTCCACATTTGAAGAAAGCGTCCGCATTGAAAGAAAGCGTCCGCATTGGGAGAAAGCGTCCTTATTGAGTGCGTCCGTATTGAGAGTAAGGACTGTATCTGTTTTTGTCGGCCATTTTTCTGAGATCCACTTTTGACACCATCATCTGCGTATAAATTTGGCACAGAAGCACGGTTAACCGACATAAACATATTATTCTAGCTCTTTTAACGGATTTTATTCAGGTTAAGTGGGAATTTGAAAATGTTTCCGGGTATAATCTAATTTAGATAAATTGTATATTTCACACGCTGAAACTTTAAAGTTCACAAGTTAACGAAAATATCACCAATTTTCACACAAGTCTCCCGGAGCTCCCGGAAGTACAGGCAGTAAACGTAAAACATAAAGACATTATTTTTGCCTACCAAACTCTTTTTTGCTCTATTTCGGAACTTTTTATATTTTTAATAATCTACACGCGAGTATAACAAACCATAAAGCTTGAAAAAACCAATTTGGCGCGGTGTTAAACGTCGCGTTTGCCAAATACTTTTAAAAATACAGGAAATTAAAAAAAATAAAGTCTTTGTGACCAAAAGTTTTGGCGAGTTCGGTCTTGTAGTTCTTATCAGAGATGCACTTTTCGGAAAATTTCCTTGTGTTACCCGAGTTCACCCGAGCTCATAAACGGTAAAACTCGAGTCGGAATCCAAGAGTGCATCTCTAGTTCTAATCAGGCTGAATATAATATTTGCTAAATTTGCTAAATTTTTTAGTAGGTTTAAAGTGGTTTCACCGGAGGTAGACCCCACCCGACTCAGACCCGAGTAATAAATGGCGGTACGACTCGTACTGTACGAGTTAAGTCGGGTAGGAGCTCGGGTTTAACTCCCAAACTCGTTGACCCAAATAACCGAATGACTTGTGACAAAAACACTGATATCAGATGTTGTTAAATATTTTCATTTAATTAACAATTTTACCGCCTGTTTCTAATAACGATGCATCGCGATCGCGATGTACTAAAACTCATTTTTGACGAAAAACTTGTCAAAATGTGTTCAGGGGCTTTGCTAACGCGAGAAGAAGAAAAAAACGATGAAAAGTAATTTAAAAATAAAATAAAATGTTTAACTCACTCGTACCCCCAGCTGTACGATGTTCATGGTCTTTTTAATCACAGGTGTACAGTTTGAAACCAGAATTTTAAAAAGAACCTTTTTTGCTGTGTTCACACACCTGACTACTGTTTAAAATATTTTAATGTTGACATTTCAGAAATTATTTAAACTGAAGAACCTGAAATGTAGGAACTTTGTCGTTGAAATATTGATAATTAACTCTTTAACGCTCTTCCTATCTAAAAATACACAGTTTGACATCGTTTTAACTTTCATGACAAAATCATACGAAAATGTGAGCTGAAAGTCTGAGTTTTAATTGCTAAATTTATGTATATAAATTAAAATGGTGTGCGACTACCATAGTAGCATTTAAATTTGCGCAGGGTATAACCTATCAGACTACAGCCTATCAGTCATTATAATTTCCAATTTGGACTTTATAGATACGGCCTCGCCTAATTGGCCTTTAGCGCCACAACACAGCGTTACATTTTTAGATTTAATATTTATAAGTAAGTTACGTTAATAAATACATATGAATTTTACGATCGAATAAAGAAAAGAATAAAATAATTTACTCAGCTGTGAGCGTACTAGCTAGGGAAATCCAGACGATAATTGTCATCCTGAATACAAAAAAAAACTCCATCTTCTCATTGTAACTTTCTATTGATCACTATTAGTATTAACTATACTATTTAGCACCATAATAATTAGAGTGTGTGAATAAAATTTTTAAGGAAGGGTTAGTTCCGTTCTTAAATACACTGTTAGTTTTGTTGTCTTCTGTGTGCCAAATGGATTAAAGTAGATTAATACAAAAGGTAACTTTTGACACGGGTCGGTCTGGCCGGTCGTTACCTTGGCGATATATAGCCGCTTAATTTTGCGTTGAACCGTTGATATTCCGCAATCATGCCTACTAAACGAGCTCGCCCCGAGTGGACGACACGGTGTACAGATTTATATTTACAACTTCATACAACAAAAAAAAACGGGTGGGTGATTAGAGGAGAGCCTAGTTTTCACATAATTTACTTTCTTTTTATATCTAATTCAATTAGGCTTAATCGAATAGGCGACAATTGGAATGGCGAAAAATGATGACAAGCTAACGGTAATGAACTTACTGGGAGATACCGTATTAGTAATACGGTATTACGGTGTATGCGGGAAACGTTTTTTTGCATAAAATTAAGAGATTGTGTCTCATTTTGGAGTGAAACTTTATTTGTAGGATAAATAATCATACGCATACATTTAGTATAATACACCACCAACCTGCTTAACGTAACACCATTTAAAATAGTTTGTATTTCTTTTATTCACCTGCGCCCACCATATTTATACAAATAATAAATGACAGAATATCAATTTGTGTTTTTCACAAAAAATTCCCTATAGGTTATACTGAATGGACGGAAAAAGAAGTCACGTCAGAGATCCACTTCTGTCATCGTCAAATCGGATAGGCCGTGTCTAATAGTTCCAAATAGGATAAAGATCCCAAAACTACAGTTGATGTTTATCATGACTTGCTGGTTAAAACAGAAGTGCTTCGAAGTCACTTTTGGGGGTCTAAAATATTGTGCAAGTTTACGTTAACGCGACTTTTTTTTGTTGAACGTAGCTGATCAATTTGAGCGATTTTTACATAAAATATTTTATGATATTTTATAAATGTACTTCAAGAATATAATAACCTAAAAGTGGTGTTTTTATTTAGAGGAACTAGGGAACTTGCAAAACTGAAATTTTAAATGGCCGTACGCATGGAAAATAACGGTTGTAAGCTACAAGTTGTAGGATGACCTCAAATTTTAAGTTTGGCAATCGTAGGCGGAGCAGCACTAACATCACAGACCTTTGCTTAGGCGACAACTTCTCGTTAAAGCTACATTGTCTTCGTGGGGCATTAAATAATACGGTTCCATCTATGTTGACCCCGCGGGTCGTTTTGACGCATTGTAGAGAAAAATCGCGCACAAAGACCCGGGGTCAAAATGGCGATTTGGAAATAAAATTGCGGACGCCATGAAAATACTTATGTTTCTGCCATAAACATTTTTGGCCATTTTTGAAATGAGTCCTTAGCGGGGTCAATAGTATATTTTATTAGGCAAAAACTTTGCTCAAGGGTACCTTTGCCAAGTTAACCGTTCTACGAAATGTAGTCTAATAATTAAAGTGTGTTCCTACAACCCCACAGTTTAAAATTGATTTAAAAATAAACGTTAGTCTACACAAAAAAAGGAAACGGGACTCATTGGAAGGAGCTTAGAATATGATGATGACAGAGAAGCTGGCGGTAATGTAAAGAACTTATGGGACACAGACGTAACAAAAAACTGGTTTGATCTGAGTGATCTCGATTTAGCTGATTTTAAACCGCCTGTCTTGGTATAAAGCCGCACCACTTAAGTATCTGGAGCCTTTCGTATAACAGGATTCGTTGAGAGCATTTGTACAGATTCAATAGATTCATGTAAGATTACCTGGCGGATAACCACTGAGACTCTAAACTTATCGCAAATAAATTCCACTTACCTAGTTGATGCCTTAAATATGTGTAATGCTACGTGGTGTGAAAAAGTTACACCGTGATTATATTTTATAACATAAATGCCGTTCGTCAATTAACGCTTGTTATTAGTATAATTTCTGACAGACAAATACGTAATACTGTATTACTAATACAGATGTCCCATTAGAGTTAAAAGTTTAAACTTTAAACAACTATGGATAAACGGCTGAAATTTTCCCATTATTTTTCTGTTATAAATTATTTGAATTGAAGGGTTTGAAAGTCATTTGATGATCAGCAAAAATTGTAGATTGAATTCAATAAGCACTGGTGTTTAATCTAACGTAGTTTTTTATCCTTATTATGTCCGCTTATGTTATGCTCGACGAGGCCGGATATTTTCGCGAAACAAAAGGGAACCTAACGAGATGTTATTAATAATTGGAGTACATAATTTTTGATGGAAAGGGGAAATTTTTTACGTCAAAGGTTTTATTTTTGTCGGGCTCAGTCGTCGAAGTCGTGTCTATTAATTCACCAATCATTAAATTTTAGTCTAGATTTTACTATATTTTTTGAAATTATTAGACACGGCCTTGACAAACTCGTGGCACCAAAGTTTTACGTGAGCTCACGCGTGAGAGGCCTTACACGGTCAAACAGTATGTGGGAAAGTTATGCTTTTGTTCTACTCCATTTAAACTTGAACAATATTGGAAAGAAAAAAGCTGTATACAATATACATGTTAATTCAAAATGCTTCCTGTCTTTCTTTTCTTCCAAAAATGTCCAGTAAGGATAAATGATTTGCGGTATTGGGAATGAGTGATGATGAACAATGTTTGATATCGATTGGCCATATATGCAGCGACGAAAGGCGAAAAATAGCGTACAATGGACGGTAATTAATTTAGTAACGCGGAAGGAGGCCTACTTTTTTTTCGGACAGTGCCTGAAAATATACTTATTTATAAATTATTTTTGGTTCTCGGTGAGTTCAACTTCTTCTGTAATTGATTGATGATGTCCTGTGATCCGACGCTTTCGACAACGGCTCGTAATAAACATAAAAACGGAAATTTTTTGGTTAATGATTTATACCATTTCAACAAAACTACTCTTTCATCAATGAAAGGACGAGACAAAATGGTTCATTGGAGCGCTTCATATTTTTACGAAGACTTTGGTTAATAAAGGAACAAAAATGACATCCGTATCATTGGTGTCCTATGAATTACGTTAAATTTGACAGACTATATATTCGGCAAAGTTGCTATTTTATTCCGTAGTTTATACTACCAGAAATCATTCCAACCATTACGTTGGTGTAGATGCGGGTAGTGACTGTAATAGCTTCCCAGTTATAATACGTTACTGTAACGTCGTTACAGTAGTACAGAATTTTCATAAAAATTTCCGATTTTTTTTTAATTCAAAACAATGGTGAAACCGTTAAATTTTAATTACTGGTGTGGATAGTCGGTTTGTCAGCGAGGTGGACGCGGATACGATCGAGAACTGTTCAAAACCTACAAGCGAAATTTGCTCGGTGACACTTTATTCATCACGCCAGTATATGCGTCAGACGGGTGTACAAAAACTCAAATATTTTTAGATACAAATTGATTTATTTTATATGATGTATATTATCTGAAAAGCGGTAAAATAACCCAACTTTGATCAGATAACTGGTCAGGGCGTTTGGTGAAATAATTGGAAACTTTGATTCGTTTTGGTCCAAAAAGTGGTAAGATACCCCAATCTTGGTAAGATAACTGATGGTAAGATAACCTGCCAGGTGGTGTATTTCTCACGCTCAATTTTTCCAGAAATTCAATTTCGAAGTAAAAAAAACTTTTAAGTTGCGACTTGAAAAACGTTTGACCTAGGCCAAAAAGTACTCTGATGAGTAATCCGTGCCCTCCATAAGAGCCAAAATATAATTTCGTCTTTTTTCATTTGACATATTTGTTACAGCCTCGATTCATGAAATCGATCATGCTCAAGCCATTTACGTTTTCCCCTCGTACAATGCCACACGGTTTGATTTTATTGATATTGATTTTGTCAACAAAAATATACGATGTATACTATTTATATACCCGATTCGGGCGGCTTTTTATGGGCTTGATAAGTCTAAAACCTGTATTAAGATAAATTACATGAACATTTGTCGAAATATAAGTATATACGTAAGAGGTGGTACAGCGATCAATTTCTTTTTACCACTTTGATCTTTCTGACAATAAATTTTGTTTGTTTTCTCACATAATTCATTGCTCGGAAGAGGGTCCTCCTCGTAAAAATGCACTCTTTTGGCCCGCTAGCTCGTCAAAAACGTCTACAGGCAGTAAGACAGAAATAGATTGCGAAATATAATATTAGTCGTTGACTGCAGTCGTTTGGTCCGGCGTTTTGTGAGCCCAAAACTGAGACAAAGAACTTATGCTCCAGATTTTAATTAGCCAATGAAATTATTAGATACGACCCCGTCAACTCGGCGGCGCGAAAAATGCACCTTTGAGTTGTGGTCATGTCATGATGAAAAATATCGGTTTAATAGCCATATTTTGAAAAAATACTTATCTTTGGCTACCTTTCAGAAAAAATACCTGTTAGATAATATGAAATGAACTAAATGTGGCAAATAATTTTGCGCCAAACTAGATTTAGTAGACATAGTTTTTTTTTGGGAAGAATTTACCTGGTGTTTTGGGGGACGTTTCGTGACCATGTGATGGTCGCGAAACCATCTTTTAAACAACGATTCGCGACCAAATGGTATGGTCGCGAAAGTACTCATAAACGGGTACCCTTCACCAAAAAGAGGCGCATGAAAGTATTATTTTAAAACTTAGCTCTTAAAAAGACAAACAACTTCTCTTTAAACTAAACTAATACACCATTAGTATGGTTTTGTAATATACGTGTGCCGATAAACCGAGATGAAATACTAATGTGTCAAAATTATATTTTGTATGTGTTTCATTTTCACTGACAAAAATCAACATTTCGTCTCAGATTTACAAGGCGGATTTTCTTCACGGATTATCGGACCTTATAAATTACCTGCATTTACGTAATGTAAACGGATAAAAACGTAGGGTAAAGATAAAAGAACTGTAGTTTCAATTGATTTTGTTCTTTATGGCCCATAAATTATGGGTGTTGCACTCCCCAGACAACCACCACCTTTTTGACCACCAATTTTTCACCAATGGTTTTTTCACACTCTGGGCGGGGATTAACACTCATCACCTCACATGCGGAAATATTAAACATATAAACTTAAGCCTTTTACTGATCAGGTTATTAAACTAAAGCCATAAAGATAATAGTTTATGCCACCGTTAAATCTTGACAACTATAAATCACATTTTTCTGCGATTTGACTATTTATTCTTCGTTTGGCCTTGTCTCCCTTTTTGACCAATCTAAAAAACCGGTAGTCAAATTTGACATCGTATCAATTTCGGGTACATGATAGATTTGGATAATGGGGAGAAAACAGGAAAAGCTAAATGATAAAAACTACACGTAGACATAAATAAAGATATCCAGCATAATTTGCAAAATCAGGTATTTTCGAGGTATGTTTATCTTATTGATAATTAGCCTACGAATACGTCCCTAAGGCTCATTTTCTGAAACTTTAGATAGAAGCATGTCATTTCATTATATTAGGCTTTCATTCCCTTTTAAAGTTTTTTCATGAATGATTGTCACTTTTTCAGGAAAGTTTTATGGTTTTTGGTTCAATTTTTTCCGGTATTTTGTTGGGTAATTTATATGATTAACCCTGTTTTTGGCCAAGCTGAAAGGAAGATGTATAAATTTGGTCTCGGTCCATAAGATAGATTTGGAGAATAAAGTAAAAGATAAAAAAAATACAAAAAGTACAATCCAAGTCTAGTACACGGCAAATTTATTTTTTCGCCCTTTTTTTTTTCTCTCTCTCTCTCTACTCTCCCCCTCCAACTAAAGCTGGGGTATGATTTCGATTTAGGTGGTACTGATCCCTCTAATCTCCGAGCTTTTCGGCAAAGTATCAGTTGACTTAGTTTATTCGTCGAAAGCTGAGTGACCCTGGTATTAAATCGGAGCTGAGCTTCGACTAACGAAATTCGAGCAAATCCACCCGATTTTGTTACGTACATAATTTGACAATAGAACACAATAGTATACCGCTCCGCCACCAATGCCACCCGAGGAGCAAAGTCAGCAATTATCATAAGCGGCATTTTTTTCTTGCCTTTTTTGCAATTCTCTATTTCTCCCTTTCTTGTTTCATTTTTTTTTCTTCTCGTTTTTTTTTCTTCTCTGCTTTGGTTAAGGCAACGATGCAGTGTGCGTTCGAAAAGACAAAAAAAAAATCATAAACTTGTTGAAACTTAATCAACAAGTCGAACATAGATTTGAAATAGAAGTCAAGAAAGGTCTCGTTGTAGAATCAAAAAACTGAATGCAATTGATGAAGCTCATCACCGTCAATATAAAGTTTTGCCTTTACACCAATTTTAAGTTAACTTAACTCGTGCGGTCTCATCAATTAATCCCCGCTGTGGTGTTGACCGTGTCATCTAGCACAGCATATGCAATACCTGATTGAACCACTTTAATGTAAACTAAATTTATACCAAAATGTAAGGTATAAACTCAAGACTATAGTTCGTTTTCGGTTTGTGAATGTACATTTGTGATAAAACATTTTCCTGATCTAAATAATCTTTTCGCTGTTATGTTGTCACCCGTTATTTTGTGGACGACTTCGTACTTCGCCGTTATTTTACAGATTTCATCATTGGCTTCGTTATCTTGCGCAATATTTTAATTCGAAAGCTGCAAGATAACGGCGTAGGGAGTGTAGTGTTTGGATGGAACAAGTAAAACCCTTGACATCAAAGATCCATTTTAGC
This sequence comes from Oikopleura albicans, assembly GCA_004367875.1. Classification (NCBI taxonomy): domain Eukaryota; kingdom Metazoa; phylum Chordata; class Appendicularia; order Copelata; family Oikopleuridae; genus Oikopleura; species Oikopleura albicans. The sequence goes on from SCLG01000027.1 coordinate 278,410, forward strand.
ACCATCGAGATGATGTTACCGTGTGTAGTAGTTCCAAATTGGAACTTCCAATAAATAATTAAATCAAACTTAGAATTTTGGAATTATTCGAATTGTGGGTTTCAAAAGTGGAATTTTAAGGTGTTGGTAAATATTGACCAAATTATAAAACTTATTTAATATCTTCATTCTGACCGAAATTTTCACGCCAAATATGTTAAGTCCGTATAGTGTCGGAAATTGCACCCGGTTCATCACCTTATAGTAATTTACTCGCATTAGGAATAATCCGTCTTACTTGACGCCGAGTCTGTAAACAAAAATAAAGAAAAAAAAAAATACAAAAAACCGGGCGTGGAAAAGATATTTGAACTTGATGATTGAAATAAAACTCTTTATGAATTCGAAATTGAATCGTATGTTGGAATCGAATCTGACTGCTGATTAAGAAAGCATAAAACAGTATTTCCATTATCTAGTAAGCCAGGATAAGACGACGACAAATATTTTAAATCGCCGAAATCCGCTCATGTCTTTGTCTCGACTTAACCCTCATAAAAGAAAAAGTATCATTTATGATTTACAGTAAATGCTTTCTAATCAGACCGATCAAGTTTGTGCACAATTTACCTGATCCAAGCGCATATATCCGATTATCAAGAGGGCGTAGAGTACATATCCTTTTATCTAACACCGCTCAGAGAGAAAATCTGTAAATTATTATGAGGATTATGCATTTGCACGTTTATATTACGACACAACTCAATCCTCAGGTCTTTCACTCGTGCTGGTGGCATTAGCGCTTCTTTGTCCCCCCCTTTTCGAGCCCTTTATTTTCATCTAAATCGGTACAACTGCAACGGAGACTATGTAGAATTATTATAACCCTTTATGCGCCGTTCAACACATATCACACTCAGTTCCCCCCATTTATTTTTGTTGCTTCTAAAATCTTTTTTGAGAAATGATTTACTGAACTTGGAAGCGGCCAACTATACTGAAGTTTTATTTTAACGAAATAAAAAATAATAATGGGGATTTTTTAATGCTATAATTTGAATACATCGAATGTTCATTTCAATTATCATATCTCTACATTTTTTCATACATACAGTATGAGGTATAATAACGCGCTTCTCACTTTTCTAGTTTTTAAGCCTATTAGAATACAAAATTAGAGAAAGCGAGAAGGCCTTCGAAGGACATTATTTACTCCAAACTGTAAAGCCTGTAAGTTACTTTGCTCTCTATTTTGTGTTTTGAATTTACAATTCTATAAAGAATATTTACCGGTATGCCGGTATACAATTCCATAAAAAATTGTTACCGGTACACCGGAATACATTTCTAAAAATACCAGTATACGTTTTGGTTTTCCGTATAAATGCATCCGGCAAGTCACAATGGAAAAAAGTAACTTGCAGAACTAATAAGAGATATAAAAAGAAATTATTATATATATTTTAATCATCTGGTTTTTAATTGAATAATTTTCCCATTAAATATCATTTACGGATGGAAATCGGGTATCCGTAGTATATATTTTTATTCTGTAGCATTTTGAACGAGAAGTGCGGTATTTTATGCAGTGGCTACATTCTTTTAATTTCTGTTCGCTTTATGTAGGTCATAGTGTTTTTCTTGAAATTTTATTCATTCACTTGGTACACAGTGTACCGTACACTCCCCATAAAATACATATACATTACCTATAATTTATAGACCATAAATGATGATACATATTAATGTACTACAGTCTTTACTCATTTATCGGACAATTGCTCCTTTTTCGGACGATTTTTCGACCAAAATGGGGCCAGTCTAATAGAAAAATTGACCTTTTTGTGACGATGCTCCTTTTTCTGCCGCTATTTTCGAGAACCGAAAACGTCCAATAAATGAGTAAGGACTGTATAAAGATATTATAACCAAAAAGTTTTATATGATAATTCTTACAATTTGTCTTTTTTTTTGTTAAATCGACAAGTCAAAATTAATACAGTTTCACATGAAGAGCAAACAATTAGTTTTATTATAATAATAGTGCTAATTTGGCATTTATCGTATTGTAATTTCTCCAAGTTCAAGTCTAATCGGTTGTCTGGCGTTTTATAATTAGCGATCAGCATAATTAACTCCCATTGACTTGTGGTTTGGGAGGAGCTTTATGGTGATTCATGAGACCCTTGGTTAGAATATTCGTCACTATGTCGGATTAATGAAACATGCTGATTGGTCAAGGCGCTAATCCCACAATTGATATATTCCCACAAAGCGGCGCTAAGGTGAAGACACGATATACACAGCCAAAATGTGTTTCCAAGCCACTTTTTTTTACAACACTGCGAATATGAATAAACTTCAATTAACACAAAACTGTTTACACAACGCTTCAAGTTGGTTTTTTTATTATAATGTAATTACATTATTTTACCGTTTTTTTCCTTTTGAGGAAACCAATGGCAAGGGCATGTTAGGGTGTTCAGAATGAAAATATTTCTGAATTTTGTTATGGACCATAGCTTTATGAAATTTACACAATTTTAACCTGTCGGCTCTTTTAAATAACAGGTAGCCCGTCATTTTTTGGAATTAATTTTTTCTAGTAGCATTTAGTCAAACCAAGTTAATTTTTTGGGGGAAAGAAAAAGCCAAGCTAAGACAAAAAAAAATGGAGAGCTCTGAAATGCAAGCCAATGGAAATCCCTGTATGCAGCGCTAATCATGACTTACACCGGAACTTTGTTATATAACTGGAAATAAGCAAACATGATTTTTTTAGTATGCGGTGATGCACACCCTATGAAAGGGGTTAAAGAACAAATGAAACGTTTTTTTACGAAAAAAGGAAGTGTACCTTGATTTATTCTAATCTTGATAAACCACCTTATATTTGTGTAAGTATTAGCATTCATTTCAGACCGATACAATGGTCACCGAAAGTCAGAGAGTTTTGATGGGACGATAAAGGCGCTATTCAAAATCAATGGTCACCATTGTCAAATCTTCAAGCTTATTATTATTTGGATTTGGCTTCATAAAAGCCGGATTAAAATTTGAAATTGTTGTGTTGCCTTCACAGTAATATTTTTCGACATTTTTTTTTGATATAGACTTTTTGATCTTATATTTCAAAATATTTTGTACAGCTAAATCTCAAAAATATGCTCACCCTAAAAGGTAACCTTTTCTACCTGAATCGTTCATAAAGACCACCTTGCTACAGTTTATTGATTTGATACACCCGGTAGCCAGTTATCTTAACAAAGTTGTGTTTTCTTAAAAACTTTAAGACTTTTGGAACCCACGTTTATAGCAACTTCCAATTATCTAACCAAACGCTCTACCCAATTATTATTAACACCTAATGAGGACTTTTGATGTGAAGATAACTGATTAGGTGGCATAAATGCCAAAAGTTTATGCACGAGAAAAGTTTCTCAAAAGTTTCATTTTTCTNNNNTTGAATTTGATGAAATAAATGTCAAGACTAAACTAGTGAACGTCAATGATCAATGTCAAACGACAAAAATATGTTGTTATTGGTATTTGTCTTTTTTACAGAAGATTATGTTCAAATAATTATTGATTAATAACTTTTGTGGAGTGCTTCAGCACGACATGCAAATGTATTTATCAGTTACACCTCAACATGTGGTAGATTCGTGATGCCAAGGTCAAAGTTTGTAATAATGAAGATTAATTTAGATTTGTCGTTTAGATAAACCGAATTGACCCTTGTTTGTGAAAATTAGGTAATATTTCAGAATAAACACATTAGGAAGTAATACAGTAGGTGAGAAATAAAATGAACAAAACTATAGCCAAAACCAATAAAATTGAGAGTGATTGTTCAAGCTCGACGAGGGTTGTAGATAGAATAGATAAGACCGAGTACTGCTTTAAACCTACAAGCGAAATTTGCTCGGTGACACTTTTTTCCACACACCAGTACCGTGTGTTGTAGTGTCACGACGTCTGTGGCGTGCCACTCGCGTGAAACCCCTTTTGTCACACCGTGTACCGTGTGTTGGAGCTAAGACTGCCGTGGTTATGGTGAAATGTCGTTAGAAATCATATAAAAATTTCCCGAAGCCCGGCAGTCTGAGCCCCAACGTGCGGTTTTGCGCTAGTAAGTTGAAGGGCCAACGGCGGCCCAACGCAAAGAACTGAAATAAAAACATAATTAATACTTTTTGAAGAGAAAAATTGAATTAGAAAATAACAAATTGAACGATTACGTAGACAAAAAAATACACACTATGGTGGAATTTGTTGGCCATATAATGATGTCAGAAGCCGTAAAAAATAAAGACGACCAGGCATCATATTTTACGTTTTTATTATCAATACTAATGTAAAAGAAAAAACGATTTTCAGATTTGTTATTATTGCGCCCAGTTTAATGTGTTCATTGACACTATATAATCTATATAATCAATTGTGGGATCAATTCAAAATTACCGATCATAATCTAGCCGGATTAGTTTAACAGGTTTTAACGCTGATTGTTTATCCCGAAAGTAAGTAATAAAGACTTTATATCGTTTATTCGGATTTATACGAGCGGTGGTTAACAGTATTCGTGACTTCCGAATCGGAAATCCTCAAGTGTAAATTTCGACCTTTTACTCAATTTTTGGCTTTTAGCCGTATTTTTTATGGTAATGCAAGGGTATTAAATTGATTTTGATGATAAAGATATATCCCAGTATAGAGCTTTATAGACTCAATAGAAACCCATAAAAGCTAACTTTAGCCATGGACCCACGGCCTGCTTAAAATACAATTGAGGCTTCTAAAATTCAAATACCTAATCAAATTTACAAAAACTTTACATAATGAGAGATTTGAGACTTTTGTGCGCGATCAGAAAATTTTTTCTTGAAACTTTCTTATCCGACATAGTTTTCTTCCTGAGTCTAACGAGCGAAACAATTATGAAAATAGTGCCAGTATTGGCGCTAGAGAGAAAAGGTCCTTCGTAGGTCTGCTGTGTTTTGCGGCTTGGTTCACGCGCAATTTTTACGCGTATTCTTACACGTTGTTCTGTCATGAGACTGCTCTGTTATGAGCCTGGTTACACGCGCGCTTTTAGCCCCGCTTTACTGGGCTGTTCTGTCATGGAATTGGTTGCACGCGCGCTTTCAGCCTACCTAGGTAGGTTAAAATCTGTTTGTATTTACCAATTGAGCCAAATTGGTGTAATTAATACGACGACAGCGTTTCAAAATGACTACTGAAGTTTGGACCATTTCCCCAGGCTGTAATTCCGATGGAATGCGAATCCCATTATGCGATAACTCATAATTTGCAAAGAGTAAGATCTGAAAGTTTTCAGTACACCCAAAAAGATCTAGAAAATCTGTCCGTAAGTGTCAATTGACCGAAAATAATTACCGGTGTCAAGATTAGGGCGCTTCAAAATCACCCATTAACGACTATGATCAGATAATGTATCATCGTTTTGAAAGGATATTAGAATAGAAACGTCAAATTTTCATGATACTGAATCTGAATTATTATAATTCAATTTTACCATTCCAAAATATAGCGCTACTTTGTCTGATTTGTATAAATTGTTAAAAAGCCCGGTATTCAATTTAGTGTATTCAAATTTGAACCGACTTAAATGTGTGATTGAGACAAAATTTGGAAAAATGGGGATTAATATCAATCGAATAAATTAATGAAAATTGGACTCAATTGACTATGACGACTTAATCGCAAAGTAAGAATAGAGCCGTTTAGTTAATAACTTCGATTATCCGTTACAAAAGTGAAGTAAAAAAAATGTGACTTCTAATTTCTTGGTGCTTTATATTTGCTTTCAACAAATGTATAGCATTTGTCGAGGTTATATTTCTATAAACTTACCTTTGAATTCAAAGTACGGGGCTTAAAAATTTGATAATAAGACTCCAACTATTTGTCCAATTTTGCCGCTATCGAGTTGGGGAGGCCATGTCTAATAATTCCACTTAAATATTAAAACGGTCCAAATGACGTGGTGGCGCTAAAGATTGTGAAAACCAGATTGGAAAAGTAACCTGAAAGCCAAAGTAAAGGCGAGTCTGGGCGAGATTTAACGTGAGTGGTAAAAATTTGGATGAAGAACAAAGGCGGTCCCGAATCAATAAAATACCTTAATAATTGGTATAATGTTCCCAAATATGAGCAACCAAGCAGTATTTCAATGCTGCCCTATTTCGTGATTTAGGTTAAGTTTTACCGTGTGTTAGAGCAGAGGTTGGCGCGATGATGCCAAAATAGCAATGAAAAAAGGATACGAAGATTGCCTATTGCTTTAAAAGCACGCCATGCATAATGGAATATGCACCGACACACAGTAAATCAGAAATCAAATTGTAAACATTGAGTACAGTATCCCGGGTACTTCAATTCCGGGTTGCCGACTCGGCTGTCCAGAAGTTTTTGGCGTTACCTCGAAAATTGTCTAACAATTCCACTGAATTTTACAAATATAGCCCACAATTTCGGATTTTATAACGAACTTGGAATCATTAGACACGGCTTCAACGACTCGTTTGCGTCAAACGTGAACTGTATGTGACATACTGTAGGTCACATACAGTAAGTCCAATTCAGTCCGCGAATTCTAATTTCAGACCGCAAATAAACCTATAGGACAAGTTACGTAACGTAACCGAAAAACAGCAAAGTTTAGCTCAAAAGATCTGATTGTTTATACCGTAACTTAAATATTAACTACTTATATTAGCCATCATCTTTAATTTTCATTTGTATGGATTACGTCTAATCCAAAATAGTATGATATAAAATAGCGGGCGATCATTTTCTAAATACTATAATTAATTTTTTTAACGATTTTTTATTCCACTGGCGTAAAAAATAAGCCGAGCTGGCGTTGCGGCACCTGAGTAAGATTAGTTCACATAATTCACTTGTGTCAAAGTCGATCTAGATTGTATCTTTCAATTTGCGTCGTCGAGTTTGTCTTGGGTATTATATTAGTCTGATTATGGCCTGGAATGAATTACAAGAGTCAAGACTGCATATCTAATGAGCCTTGATTAACATCGGCGGATAACTCACAGCGATTCATTAAATCCGATACATAAAACCCGAGATCAAATCGAAATCCCAGGTAAGCCTCTGAAATATATCCCTATATCCTTACTTGTCTCTTTTAGATACAGTTGAAATAAATAACAATATCTAAAATGTATAACAAAAAATAAATAATACATGTAATAATAAGATAGTTTTGATATAAATATCAACCAATATAAAAATCTAAAAAAGTTCAAAACATATTGAAATTTATTACACCGCTTGAGGGGTTATCAGGCCACTTTCGCCTTCCAAAAACGGCCTGATAAACCCTCAGACGGCCTGATAAACCCCAAGGGCGTAGGCGGAATAGCTGGAAAATGTGTAAAAATGGTGGCCTGATAAGCGAACGAGCGGAGAATTGCGCAATTCATTAATTTCATAGAGCAACCGGCCTGATAAGCGAACGCGCGGGAAATTTTCTAGAAGCGATAATAAAACTCATTTTTTGACCTCGTATTACGTAAATTTCACTATCACAAAGATATTGGTTAAACATACAATACTGAGGGTATGATAAAAAAAAACGCAAAAGGTGGTGGCCTGACAGGAAAATGTTAAAAACAAGGTGGCCTGATAAGCGCACGAGCGGGAAATTGCGCAATTTGTTATTATCCGTGATGTCCAATAAGAGACCGGCCTGATAGCGCACGAGCGGGATTTTTTGATCACATCATATTACTCATTGTTAAATCTAGGTTAATTGTAATAACATTATAAATAGGTTTTANGAGCGGGCAAAGTGGCCTGATAAAGGGGGGCCTGATAAACCCTCAAGCGGTGTATAAGAATTTTTTTTTTATAAAAAAATAAGAATAAAAATAAAAAATAAAAAAAACATAAAATAAAAAACAATAAAATTAAAAACAATAAAATATAAAGTAAAACCAAATTTGAAAAAAATATTTATAAAATTCTAAACAAATATAAAAATATTAAATAAAATACTACCGGTTTAGTCTCATGAAAATCGGTTGCGCGTTTCTAGAATAGAGCAATTTGTTTCTTTTTTTCCTGTAATGGTGTGTCCCTATTCGCCAATATCGTCTTAAAATATGCCGACACGGTATACTAGAAACGCGCAGCCGATTTTCATGAGACTAAACCAGTAGCTAAAATATTGAAAAAAAATATTGAAAAAAAAAAAAAAAATAGGTCAAACAAATTATAGTTGTAATTAATTTCAAGAGTCAAGCTCGCATATCTAATGAGTCTTGATTAACATCGGCAAATAACTCACAGCGCTTCATTAAATCCGATACATAAAATCCGAGATCAATTCGAAATCCCAGGTAAGCCTTCGAAATCTATCCCTATATCCTAACTTGTCTTTTTTGAGATATAGTTAAGTGGAATAAATAAAGAACAACACCAAATGTCAATCTGAATGTCCATTAAATTGGACCACAAAAAGGGTTATTAATTTCCTCTGGCGTCACGCGTTAGAAAACATATGCTTGGAGTCGTAATTCAAGACTTATGTGAAGAAATGTTTCATTCCCTTTAAATTTGGCAATACATATTTGACTCAAAAATGTATAAGCTAGAAAGTTGTAAATCCACGCTACGCGGTGAGTCATTTGCGTGACAAAAAGGCGCTAGCCAATAGAAAAACGGTTTGAAACAATATTAGCCAATAGGCTTCCCTTGGAATTCACTTTTCAACCGGCCGCGCCAAAACGCGGATTACGCAATTGATGTCCTTATCCATTATTCTCCGAAGTGTATTTAATGCAAGATTTGAATCTGTCAAAGTCAAGTTTAGTACAGTTTTTTGTGCGGTACTTGAGTTGTATGAGAATTAATATAACAGTGCGTCAAACGAAGTTAATTCACTTTGCCGCATTTCTGTCACTTCTATTTGCAGAACTGAGCTAAATCTGAATTAAAGCATTTGGAGTGAAACCATTGTCAACTGTCATTATTACATTCTCATTTGTTGACTCTCTAAACAATTCGTTATCGCCATTCTGACTTTCCCAGCTAAAAATATGGGCAAAATTGATAGTGCAAAATTAAGCCACAAATCGTGCACAAAAACTCGCCAAATTCCAAAAATTGTGTCAATATTGTTGTTGATTCAATGTTGAAGTAAAATAATAGAGATATAAAAATCGATTACTCAAATTTTTCTTCCAAGGTCAATGGAAAGTTATATCAGCTACAGCTGCGGATATGTTGCCAATGTTGGCCGAAGAAAAGTTTAGTTAGCGTTTGTATGTAAATAGTGGCATGGATAACTACGGCTCGAACGCAGGGTTTCAAATTTTGCAAATTTTGCCGTTTTTTTTCTGATAGATTTTCAGACTGACATTTATATCCGGAAAGTTCTGTGCATGAAAATATTTGTTTTGTTATTGGTGATCTGATGTTATATAAAAATTCTTCCATTCTTCTTTTACCAAAAAAAGACATGTTGAATAAATCTTGTTATGGGGATACTTTTTACTGATGAGTGGCCTTGTGAGACTGGTTTGTCACTGCATTGGACCGTAATTTATAAATTATTAAAAACCGTTTGCTATATAATAAGTGTTCGGGTGGTGTATAGAAGAAATTTCCTAAATTACCAGGCTATAAATAATAGTCGGATGATTCTGAAAATTGACGTGAACTTACGTTGTTTCGTTGTTTTTACCGGTTTTTAGTGTCAAAATCAGCTATAGCTTGTACATACTGTATATAATAGAGGACTTATACGTACGTACTTTAATTGTTGAATCAAATAATAAACCGCGATTTGAGAGCCGTATAAGAAACCGGAAACAACAGATAATTGTAAGTGCGATAGCTGAAGAACATGTTCAATAGATTATCTAACTCAAAAATCTCAATAAGTCGAGTAAGTGAAGTGGATTGAAGTTAAATATGTTTTTTGATGGACACTTTGGTTGGTGTGTAGTACACACTATGTACGGTTAGAGAGTACAGGACTCTAAATTAGAGATATTATTTATGATGTTAATTTATATTCCTATTACACCACCGGCACCGTTATCTGGCCGGTATTCCCGCTCGTTCCTTTATCTGGCCGGAATTGCGAAAAATATTTTTTGAGGAAACACTATCTTTATACGTAACAAAATGTATTTTTCGGCAAAAATGTCGGTCATATAACGGCGCAGAGGTTATAGGAATACTGTATGCGTCTAATTTCGGAACTTCCTAATAAATAGTCATTGATCAAAAAAAAAATGCACAAGTTCAATATAATTCAACAACACGATTTCGCAGGCCGTTCAATAACGGAAAATCCTCTTTCAAAGTCCCGAAAATGAAAACATCGACGATGGCAAACAAAAAAAAAAAACACGAACTAATATTTTTATTGCGCCTTTTGCACATGAATCAGATATCCTCGATGGTGCGAAAAACCTAAGTCGCCGAAATCCGGGTTCAAAGCTGAATGCGCGCCAGATCAAACCCGCCCGTATCGCAAAAATTACCGGCAGTACAAATTCTATTGTTATGTTCTATATTATTTGTCCAAGAAGTGCTTTTCACTTTTTTTTTGTACTTCGATATCATAGATTTTTTCTTTTGCTTTTTCGACGCAGCTTATAATTAGTTAATTTTTCACGGCTTTAAAATGAGTCGGAATATCTAACGAAAAACGTTTCTAGTGGATATCGTTTACTCAGATCTAAGAAGTAGACTCTCTAGAAAAAAAATGGACGATTTTTAATTTATTGTTTACTTATTTTACTGTTGAATTGATTTGTTTTCTAACAAAAAGAAAACACTATGAAAACAACGACAAAAAGTGCAATTTCGCCAGTTTTTTCCCTTTGAAGATTATATTTAAAGTGCACGTTCTCTTTAGTTAAAAAAATCGTCTTTTATTTTTACACCCGGAGTTTATGGTATGAAAAAGTGATCGTTTTCCACAAATAAATCTCCTTGAATAAATATGTACGCATTAGTACCATAACGGGAATCGCCTCTTCTGACTCAGTAAATTCATTTGGATAAAATTATTAATTATTATTATCATACTGCATATTACGCCAGGCTTGAACGGGAAAATTACATGTCAAAGAACCGCTTTTGGCGCCATCGAGTCAGCGAGACATACTACTAAGTTGATTTTGATGATATGAATAAGTTCAATTGGAATTAATAGAGACGGCCTCACCCACTCAGTAGCGTGCAAGTTTAGTAGCCACAAAAAGGCACCCCAAACGAGCAGTGTTTGATACATTGTGGTATAAGCTAATCTATTTTAATGTGATTTATCTGCTATTCAATTGTTAGGAAAAAATAACACCATATACGGTAGGAGCACATCGAAGATTAAACAAAGCAAAAATTTTTAATCTGTAAAAAGACATTTCTTGATCAGGTGCAAATAATTAAGATTTTTTTTAATTTATCGAAATATGGCTATCATTATCGAAGTAATTAATCAAGGCAACATGTCTTAGACTTTATACCCTTTCGTTAATTGTGGTGTGCCCTCAAAATAAAGCAAAAATAAAACTGTCTGAATTTGATAAACGCCGAGGTAAAACGACTTTGTAAAGTCAGCATTCCTAGGCTAAAAGATTAATGTAGCTGCATGCAGAAACATTGCCTGAAAAAGTCATTATCTAAATAAAATTACCTCTGTTTTGCTTTGTTAAAAATGCGATTCGTAAATCTATCAAAAAATTTCATAAGAAAAAATATCATTTGAAAACTTCATCCAAAAATACTGCTTCAAACTCGTTAAAATTTTTTTTTAATTAATTACAAAAATATTAATTTAACAACAAATTTAACGCTCATTCTAAATACTGATTATAAAATCTTATTTAAAAATTTGAATGAAATTCTAGCAACAACCCGCTAACAAATCTTATTGATAATTGATTTTCAAAATACCCTTAAACATCCTGTTGAAAAATATTATCTAGAAAACTTTCAACAGGTATTTTTCTACAGAATTTTTAAAGGGGATTCTGGAACAATTTTCGAACAGGTTTTAACTATAAATTTTAATTAAGATTTTTAAATATTATGTTTAATTTATTTTTATTTTTAATTTAATTAAAATAATTTAAAAAATTTCAAAATAATTTAACATGTTTTGTTTTATCGAATCCGATTCCAGATGAAGATTGCAAATGATAAGTAATTTTTATCGCATTCGAAATTTTTTTCTACAAAGTCAGAGTTAAATTTTAAGGAAGTCAGTTTATCTACCAAACTAACAGTACAGCGCAACGATCAAAGCGTGAAACAAAACAAAATGCAATTGTTTACAAATATGTTCATGGGGAATTGATCGATTCGAACTGAAATAACAAAAAAGTCGTCGATTCTTCGTCCTAGCAGGGGGCGTCCGTATTTGAGGTACCTGTCCAGACGTCGGTAGCATCAAATAAGTCAATTCATTTAATTTGTTAAGTTTCGGTTAAACTGAATGAAATCAAACAGGTCATTCAACAAGAAGGGGACTGGATTGTGAAAACACCTTCTGAAGAACACGATTCGGTTGTGTCGATAATTTATCTCAACGTGTGTCAACAATCAGCCGTTTAGTTGATTTCAATGCAATTCCTATTTAATCTATTGACTTTGTCAACTGTCATAATACACAAAAAATGAATTAATTACGTTTTCAAGACGGTAATCTATCGTGCCTTATCTGGCCGCTGAATCAGACAGGAACTAACCGATTTATTCAAACTGACACCTAGGAGTTGGTGCTACTGTTTGAATCAGAAGTTGAGTTTCGCCGTCACCAACTCGGTGGAGCTGTATCTAATAATTCCAATTGGTTTCTACGATCATGACGACAGAAAACTAAGACTCTTTGGAATCATTAGACACGACTTGACTCAGGTAATGTTGCCAAAAGTCAACCTCTACATGGTGTAGTGAACACCTGTATGGTATAGTCTATAGACTGTATAGACTGTATACCGTATAGAACATCTTTAAAACATTTTTTTATACGCGCCGTTTTCCACCAGACGATGTCTAGCAGACCATGTCTACCAGTTTTGGAAAACCGGTGATATTAAATTTTCTGGAAACTGTTTCCATACACGTGCTGTACGTCGTGTACATCATTAGCGAGTTAATTTATTTTATTGCTTTCAGCGTCGAATTTATTAAATTTTCCTTTCAGTATGGAACTTTGTACAACGTAAGATTTGAATAATGTTGATTCAAAAATGTAATCGAATTGTAGTAATTAATACAATAACTATAAAAATCAATCATTTAAAAATTTTAAAATTTTCTGGAGTATCCACGTTGCAAAAGCATAAAAATTTTATGATAAAATACAAAAAAATGTAGTGGATAATTTGGCCTTCCACACTGTTTAACCTTTGAACACATATTTGAAAAAGTTCCGTGAAAACATATGCGGAAGATTGTCCGCATCATCAGTCGGACAGTTCAACTCCTATGGGCCGCTGGGTACGGTTCAACAGTGGTATATCATATACCGTATATAGAATTGTTTTCTTTTATTTCGGTTGATACGTCTATTTTATGGAGTTCTTGGAATAATTAGACACGCGCCCACATTTAGTTTCAAAAATAGTTCCATATGGTAATTGTCTTTTTTTGTTTATTAGAGCATTTAAACATTCCATTTAAAAATAGTAAAAAAAAATTAAAAATTAAATTTTAAAATCTGTTAAAAATTTGACTAAAAGTCCCGTTTTATCATTCAATTTACAAATATATTTTATTTTTTCCGCAAACAAAAAAATGCGTGTTTCAAGATCAATAGTAATTGTCACTTTCTTGATGTGGATATCGGCACATGAAGAAATCCGATGTTTTCTTGGAAAATGGAGAAAACGCAAATTTGTCACATACGACTAAAAATATACGTAAAGCGTCGACTCACCAAAAAAAAAAATTCAAAGTGAATCATATTTTGTGTAACTGGTGTGATATTTTTTTTCATCTTATTTGATGAAGTTGGCGTTACATATGTGAGCACGACTATACAGTGTCTTCACTTACCACTGCTACATGCTCAGCTCGGGTACAATGTAAATATATTTTTGTGAATATTATTGAAAAAAGCGCCCTTGAAGAGTGAAGAAACCAGCCTCCTTCTCTCTGCCCGCACCGATGTTGTGATTTGCATCACGCCGAACCAAAAAGCAAAATAAAATTAAATCCATTTCAATTGAATTATTTCAGTATTACTAATCCATGACTTAAAAGATAAATTTAGTTAATCCAACTGAGGTTTTTGGGGTGTGCTTTTTAATGGATCCCGTTTCAGTCATTGGCGAAATGAGCATCTATCGTGTGGCAAACTAATTAACCCTCAGAAGTCGAATTAGTACCGTGTTGGTATAAAACGGTATGTCGTGGTTTACCTAGAAATATACCGTGGTAGTTTATTTAATCCATCATAAATTACGGATTAGAAATTGAATGTATCAGAGGATATAAATCATAAACCCAAATGGGACATTATTTTACAATATAATGATCACATTTAATCATGTTAAATCATATATGATAAAATAAGATGTTCTATTTTGGAATTAAAAATACACACCAAAAGCCACCACTGGCTTTATTTTCGATTAAGAATCATTTCGATTTATTGGCTTAGATTTCTCATAAAATCAAAATTACTGAAAACCGGGCCAAGCCAAAGCAAGAAAAGCCAAGCCAAGGTAAGCCAATCGGCGTTTTCGAAAACCCGTCAGATGGAAGATGGCAAAATGATAAAGGCCAGCCGTACCCACTGGGTACTACCCAGCCCTAAATTTAGCTTGTAAAATAACTTTTTAAGGAGGGCAAAAAATGTTTGATCCAAGGTAATTTAACCTTGACTTCACAGCTAGTTTTATTATCAAGTATACAGTGGAATGATGTCACAATTACGACGCCAACACCCGCCTGTCGCCAAAGTGGATTATCACCATAAACGCAAACGTTACAAATTCATTGTTTTACATTTAAAACACACAATATCTTTTTTTTATTTTTTTTCTCTTCTCTCTTTATTTTTTTTATCGGGCATTCACATCGATTCTTTAACACCGTAGTACAATTCATTATCAATCATATTTTTGTTTCGTTAAGCCTACCGGAAATAACCGGGCCCTGTTCAAGTTTAAGACATAGCAAATACGAAATCGATCCGGAAACTGTTCCTGACGGATTTGTGAGATAAGAAGTTTTCATTTAACTCTTAGAAACAAAGTTGGGTGGTTAAACACGTAAAATCATTAAGTTACCAGCATTAAGTTACCATGATTCTATGTTTAAGATTGGTGAGTGCGCCCATTTTGGCTGCACTTTTCAAGTCTTTAATGAACTTGTGCCTTTTCCGGTGCAGGCGGCCATTTCTCGTTATCCTGACTTTAATAAATTATAATTCATAACACACCAATGTCATATAACCAACTACCTAAGTAAGTTAACACAATTAAAGTAAGTAAATACTCTGCTCGCGTCTACTTTTTCGCCTACGTCATACCTAAGTATGTTAACACCTTTATTCACTTTAATTTTCATAACGTACTTGAGTAGGTGGCTATTATTAAGGCACATATTAAGTCTATTGTTTGCGTTACCGTGTTGACGAGCCCGTGTCTAATAATTTTTAAAATGAACTTTTTCAAATTTAAGCCACACTTTTTGAGTTTGAAATATGATTAAAATTATTAGACAGTACTTGCCCATAGTGCACCTCTCAAAGGAGATCTTTGACAACGTCAAAAAGTGCAAATTTTAATACAAAAAACGACTTTTTCATCGAAAAAACAAAAATCTTGCTCCTATATAAAAAAAAAAAAAACAAAAAAAAGCTGTTCAGTTTAAAATTTTGGTAATTAAAAAAGTCATTTTGGTTTAATTTATATTACAGGTAAAAAATCAAATACTAAGCTTAGCTAAGCTGGAGTAGGCCAGATGCCGTTTTCCGATTCTGATTTATAATCTAAAAAGTTTCGTAGAATTAAAAAAAAATATAATTTGGTGTCTACAAAATATTTCTACATAGATTAATAATCTTGACATATTTTGTAAGACATAAAAAACTAATCTTACAAAAATGTTTTCGGTAACGAAATAACACCGAGGGTTTTTTACAGCATATAAAAACAAAAGCCAGATCCGTACTCTCAGAGCGCTTTTTCTGAAAGTTGAATATCTGGGAAGGAAGATTGATCCGTTTGGCAAAATGTCACTTCCCTTTCTATTAATTAAAAAGAACAAGGCATACGGCATAAACAAGTACTACTAATATATTTTACTGAATTCCTTCAGGAACTAATTACTTAGATTATGATTTCAAACGGCCTCACGGATGTATTTTTATGTGCGGAACCGTGACTACCTGCGGAACTGTTTAACCACGGACGTTTATTTTTAAATATTATAAATATACGGTATATAATGTTTCTGTTTAATTATTTGAAAAAAAAAGTGCGGCATCATACGGCTAGTTTCAATTCCCACAGTGTACAGAAAACGCTGATTGTGGGGAAAATTTTTTCAAGAAATTCAATTAAACAGTTTTCGGCATTTGTCGTGAAAAATAAGCGTTTTTTCATTTTTATTCTGGTAATGTTTTTGCAAAAAGAAAAAAAAATAATACACTCTGCGCCTTCATCTGGCCGGAATTCACGCGCGTTCCCTTATTTGGCCGGATTTTGAGTAACAAATTTTCAGAAAGTTCTATCTTTATATCATATAAATTATATGTTAAGGACTGCGCTGTTATCTGGCCTGAATTTTGAACAATAAATTTTTCAGATAGTCCTATCATTATATTATAAGGACGGCGCCGTTATCTGGCCAGTATTACGTTACAGAATGTATTTTGGCGAAACAACAATAAATTAAATTTTTTTTGAAAAAATTAACTCTCAGGGCCCCTGAGTCAGGGGGAAGGAGTTTTTGGGAACCCGTAGGGAGAAAATGCGTGTAAATAAACACGCACTTAAAAAATCAGAATAATTCGCAATAATTCAAAAAACTGGTAAAGCCAAGTTGTAGAGCTTGTCAAACTACGTCGATCTGGCTATTCAGAAATTGATTTGGGCCACCAGGGCCACCTAGAGAGCTGTTTGAAATCTCCAACCTACGCAAAAATAAACACCGTCAATCGAATTTTCTCGAAAAGTTGAGGGGGGTCACCAATACCCGTTTTACCCTACGGGGCCTCCATATGCCTTAAATCCACGAAAAAACCAGTTGCGTGTCTATTTACACGCACTTCCCCCTGTGAGTTAAAAACAATATTAATTTTAGATAAAAAAATAATACAATTTTAAACGTAAAAAGTAAACAAAATTAAAAAACATAATTAATTAAAAAGAACAAGGCATACGGCATAAACAAGTACTACTAATATATTTTACTGAATTCCTTCAGGAACTAATTACTTAGATTATGATTTCAAACGGCCTCACGGATGTATTTTTATGTGCGGAACCGTGACTACCTGCGGAACTGTTTAACCACGGACGTTTATTTTTAAATATTATAAATATACGGTATATAATGTTTCTGTTTAATTATTTGGAAAAAAAAGTGCGGCATAGACGGCTAGTTTCAATTCCCACAGTGTACAGAAAATCAGCGGGAAAATTTTTTCAAGAAATTCAATTAAACAGTTTTCGGCATTTGTCGTGAAAAATAAGCGTTTTTCATTTTTATTCTGGTAATGTTTTTGCAAAAAGAAAAAATAATAATACACTCTGCGCCTTTATCTGGCCGGAATTCACGCGCGTTCCCTTATTTGGCCGGATTTTGAGCAACAAATTTTCAGAAAGTCCTATCTTTATATCATATAAATTATATGTTAAGGACTGCGCTGTTATCTGGCCTGAATTTTGAACAATAATTTTTCAGATAGTCCTATCATTATATTTTAAGGACGGCGCCGTTATCCGGCCAGTATTACGTTACAGAATGTATTTTGGCGAAACAACAAGAAATTAAAATTTTTTTGAAAAAAATAACTCTCAGGGCCCCTGAGTCAGGGGGAAGGAGTTTTTGGGAACGTTGTAGAGCTTGTCAAACTACGTCGATCAGGCTATTCAGAAATTGATTTGGGCCACCAGGGCCCCCTAGAGAGCTGTTTGAAATCTCCAACCTACGCTAAAATTAAACACCGTCAATCGAATTTTCTCGAAAAGTTGAGGGGGGTCACCAATACCCGTTTTACCCTACGGGGCCTCCATATGCCTTAAATCCACGAAAAAACCAGTTGCGTGTCTATTTACACGCACTTCCCCCTGTGAGTTAAAAACAATATTAATTTTAGATAAAAAAAAATAATACAATTTTAAACGTAAAAAGTAAACAAAATTAAAAAACATAATTAATTAAAACGAAAATTAAAAATTCGTTTCTGAAAAACGTGAGAACTTTTAAATTCTAAACGCCATATGTAGTTTTGAGCAAAGGTTGAGTTAACTACCTAAAATAATAAATCTACACCGACGATATAACCTTCATCATTCTAATTACGCTAACACCGTGGATTTAAAGGATCGAACTAATCATCAGAGTAATACAATCATTACAGTAAAACCCGACAACGTTTTCATTCGAAGTTTTTTTTTTTCAAAAAGAAAATAAACCACAAATTACTAAATTCTATTTATCAACTTTTCACAAAAAATAAACTTCCGGTAAAGTAAACATAGTCCGCCAGTCAGCCGGGCTAAATAGATACACGCCGCTTTGTATGAATACTGCGCAGTTGTATTTAAAATAGAAACCAAACACCAAAATTTTAACACCGTTTTTTACAAAAACTGTATATGGTGATTACTTTTAAGGCCAAAATTCTTAAATATTTTCTAACACTGAATCTTGTAAATTACATACCGTATTATACGGGATCATTGAAAAACAAAGTATTTTTAACACTGAATTTTTTTAGCAAAAATTTTAGCAAAACAAAATATTCTTTGACACGTATTTTTAACGTCAATCATAATAGTTGTTAAATAAATTTCAAAAACTTGATGAAAAAAAACTTTCATCAAAAACCTCTAATTTGTTTTTTTAATTTGACCAATAAACTACAGTTCGTACATATTCTGAATACAGTTCGTACATATTCTGAATACGGAACTTTCCAGGTGTATCGCGGGCGTTTACTTTGTATCTAGGACGGACAGTCACCGACTCAAGAGTCTCGAAAATTAAATGTACGTTTAACCGCCCTCTTAAGCTTCTGACATTAATTTCAATACGGACGATTTCGGCCAATACGGACGCTTTTTGCGGAAAAATGTGCCCAAACCAGTCGAAACCAGTGTTGGGAAAACGTGCCTAACGCTAACGCGAAATTGTAGCAGTTTCGGAACACTGGTCGAAAATGGACATTTTATAACAATTGACTTGTCGAGAATCAAAACGTCCGTTTTCGAAGTAACGGCTGTATTTTTTATTCGAAAAAGTAAATTTAAAGTGTTGGCAGAGAACGTAAAAAACGTACCTCGTACCATATTTGGATCAATTTTTTTTGGTTAAAAGTGTCCTTATTAAGCACAAGCGCCTTATTACTTTTATTGTCAATTGTATCAAAACATTAGAAATTCTAATTTAGAATTAACGGAAACCGGCCACTTAAGAGCGCATCGTGTAAGCGTTACTACTGGAAACTTTTGGCCCAAAAGTGGCAACTTAATTGAATATTGCGCAATAGTGGCCGCTTACGAGCGCACCCTGTGTAATGTATTTTTAACACTGTGCTCAAGGCTTTCGTCTGATAAATGCAAAGTAAAGACATGTAAACGTGATCGTTATTTCAATGTATTTCTGCAGTTTAAAACACATGCGCCAGGAAAAAAAAATAAAAAAAATACAATTTATACAGAAACGACCGAAAAAAGACATTTCTCTTTTTGTCTAATTCGTTTTTGAATATTTCTAACATAATCAAAATATGATTTTTCGCATCTGAGCTACAGATAGTAATACCCAATTTACATTTTTGAGGAGACAGTGGTAGAAAGGTCGAAAGTTTTTTTTTGTGTATATTTAAAAAAAAATATGAGAACTCCAATGGAACATAGAAATAAGAACTAATACAGTTTGTCGGTGGACCATATGAAGTATATATTGATTGGTAGGGGTTAAACTGGGTAAAGCCGGCCATTTCAGAGCCCCGTTGTTGAAAATGCGGAGCCAAACAATGAAAAAATATACAATTTGACACAATATCGTTCTTAATCCTATTAGCGACGTTTTTTACGAAAAAAGTCCATAAAATGACGATTGCAAAGAATTAACCCGTTGGTAATATTTTCCATGATTATATTTCTATAATGGAATTAACGGTTTTACGTAAGTACCGGGCCGGTATTACCGGGTAAGTTTTAATTTTCGTTTGTAAGCATTTTTGGACAATCGGTATCATAATCGATATCATAATCGAATTATGCTATCTAATTATACAGTATAATTTATATTGTTCGTGGGTAGTGGATTGCATTATGAAGGGCCTTTAAAAATGTAACGTATAATTTAGGCTTAGTTTCCGTTGAAAAAATTCCCATAATCCGCATTCTCAAAAAGTCCCCCGACAAGAGTACTAGGAATAATCAGATAAATAAATATCTAACGCGTATATATATATAATATTGAAAATGATGATTTTTATCTTGGTTTTTTTTTCTTCAAAAAACATATTTATGTACAGAATAGATTCTTTGAAAAAAGGTAAAGTTTAGTGAGCCCTAAGATTTTTCTACCACCTTGAAAAGTGAATGTTGAAAAATGTTGATTAATTTTTTTAACACAAAGATTTTATACACATGGAAATTTGTATACAAAAAACTATAACAAACACTGTTCTAAGGGTTGATATAATTTATCCCATTTGCATAAAAAAACCTTTGTGTTAAAAGTTGTGTACCAAAATAATGTTTCTGCTCTGTAACTGCAAAAAATATCTTTCATCCACCTTTTCGTCAAAATAATTTTATGAAACCGTCCTTTCGCTAATTTCAATCAGTGAAATTTTCTAGATATTTTACTAAAAGACCAAAATATACGTATTTTGCTGTGAAGTTCCTAAAAATCAGAATTACTAATTTATTTAGCAAAAAAGAAGATTTTATTTGGAAAAATATCACATTTCTAGAAAAAAGACAATAAATTCTAGAAAAAATAAATGAACACTAATCGCGAATTATCTAAAATCAGATATAAATAAAAAATATCATGATAAAGCTGATTTAATAGGGGACGGTAGGTGAATAAAACATATTTAATAACCAACTTTGAAATAGTATACAATGTGGCGAGAGTATTTACATAGTATTTCTGTTGCCGTTTATAGAGTAACTATGTGGCATAGATGGGCTAGTGGCACTGAGCGTGGCAGAGGCAGAGTATGAAGTGGCAAGATAATGCGGTGACGAGCTCGAGGTCGAATTTTGAATTGAGTTTGCAGTGCCACTGGAGGCGCTATTTCCACCCGTATTGTTTCCGTGGCCCTGTAGCGAGGGCGAGGATGTTGAGCTGAGCGATGATGGTGATTTGCCCGATTGACGCGCGAGGGATTGGGATAAAAGCGTATCCGTTGAACTTGACAGGCTTTGCGCATTCCTATATACTATTTATTATATTAGTCGTGGTGAAAACAAACTGAGAATTAAAAAAATGGTAGTAAACTGGCTAGTAAAGTGGGCACCGGTTTTGAATGGGTAGGTAACATTAGTAGTAATAGTGGGTGCGTTTTTGTCTTCATTTATATTGTGTGGATTAATGATTATTATATAAATTACTGTATTGACAAACAAAACGTCATTTGTGGCGCTACCGAGTGAACAAGGTCGTGTCTAATAATTCCACTAAATTAGTAAACAATTAAAAAGTACACGTTTTAAGTGTCCTAATTGATAGTAAAGACTGTATTTCATAATTAATAACCCTGGAAAAATGGCTCTCGCACAAGCAAACTTACGGTTAATAGGCTCACCAGTGTAAACTAATACCAAGGTGCAGTGACCAGTTTTTTGCCAAAAATGATTAGAGGCTTTTTTCAGCGATAAAAAGATGCTAAAGAAACGTCCTCACTTTGACTACACCTATAGTCGTATTTAATTGGGCGTAGTAAACGATGTAGTTTTCATTTTCAACTGGGCTCGATTCCACTAGTAGTTAATTACGGAAACTTTAGTCCAGTAAATGGTTCAAAGGTGTATATAAATTTAAACTTTTACATCTAATCGATAGTGTCTAGTAGTGGTATTCCGAGTATAATTAGTAGTTAGGGCACAGTACGAACCATGTACTGGGAAAAACGGGAAGTAATTGCAAAAAAGGGTATAGGATGAAGTTGAAAATTAATTTTGAGGTTGGAGTACACATTCAAAAACCACGTTCAATCGCCAAAATTGGCTAAACTAATCGAACGTAATTTATCTTTCAAAATCTGTTAAATTGACAATAAGAATATAAAAAGACATAAAATCCAACCTCAAAATTATCAAAAACTTCTTTGTTTTCTAGATTGTTCAATAAATAAATAACCGTAAATTAATGACTTCCGTACGGATTCCGTAATAAATGGAAAAACATTTGTTTTTACATTTTCCTCTGAAGTCCTCAGAGCTGTGCCTAATAATTAATCTCAGTCTCAAAATTATACCACTATATTTGGGTTTGCGTTATTATGATATAAAGCCTCGGTGGCGCCAAAAGTGGACGTCGTACGTTACGGGTCATGTCCGGTCAAACAGTATTAATTGCATCTTATGTGTGTTTCAAAAAAGACCATGAAGACTAGGAAACAAAAAAATACAGTTATTTTTCATCAAAATCAACCTAATGGTTAGAGTATTTTTGAACATTCGAAAACGGCTAGCCACCCATAAAAATAAACAAGGGCAAACTATTACCTGTACCCAAGAGCAGCGTAGGGCGAGGTTGGGGGATAGGCACTGGCGCCCGTTGTTGAAGTAAGCGCGGTCAAATTCATCCCGGTTTGTGGGAGATTGGAGGTAAGCTGTCCGGCCATTGACGCCGTCGACGAGTTTGATGGGAAGCCAATCGAGTGTTGACTTGTTAATCCCGTCATGTGATTCATTGGGGCGGCGACTGAGGACCCAAGTCCCCATGGGAACGAGAGCGAGGGTGTTTTCCCACCTAATCCCGACCCAGTCAAACTCTTCGACCAGTTCGTTGCCGAGTAGCCGTACGCATCCGTGCCGTACAGGGAGGGATCATAAGGAGCCATGCCGGCAAAACCGAAACCATTGCGCATCTCATTCATTTGATTACGCTCCCGCTTTCGCCACTTTGCACGGCGATTTTTGAACCAGACCTTAAAATAAACAGTTAGTTTTTGTTTTAATTTTAGCAAAAAAAATATTCAACATCGGTTTTTGAACAAGGCCTTTAAACGAACAGTTTTCTGAAAATTCTTCTTTTCAAAACACTATAATAATAATAACCAGGAATCATAAAACGTACGGCGATTTTAAACATTTATTACAGCCACTTATGTTTATTTTGACTGAAAATTGTTACAGCTCTTTAATAACTACAAAAATTCTGTTATTACTCCCATCTGGGACGCCTTTTTGCGAAAACATAAAATCATCATTTTTTAAACAGCATTAGTTGACAAAATTATGATTATGTTTTTTTCTTGGCAAATTCAATTTCCTGCTCGACCAAGAAAAAAAAATGAAAAAAATACATCTAGAACACAAAAAGGTAATCGAAAAGAAATTACTATTATCGTCTCTTTGCCACTTAATCTCACCGCTGCCACTTTTTTTCATTACAAACTGAAAATGACGCTGATCCTATATAATCCGATGATGAGCACTATTCTGCTCAGAAACAATGCTCGAGAAAAACAAAACGAAAAATTACCATAAATTTTATTCGTTTTCCTGTCAACAGTAGGATGTCTGAATTTGGTAAAACTGAATTCAGCAAACTGTGGGCAATTTTGTTTGAAAAATGTTGTTTTGAAAAATTTTCAATCATGGCTAATCACCAAAAACGGCCGCGAATTTTCAAACATGACAAATTTCGAAAAATGTTCAAGATCGAAATTTCAAAAATGGACGCAAAGTTTTTATTCATATAATGTGAATCATATTATACTTTATTGTTAACATAAGTCCCTATTAAACACAAAACGTCCTTTCATGCTTCCAAAAACATTTGTTTTAATTGTAAACTAGGAACCTATTATTAACATTATAACGATAGTTTTTCATGAATATGACCAATTATCATATTCAGTCAACTGGTTCAATTTCATGAAAAACTGCGGTTACAAGCTGCTTTTATAGCAAAGCTACTTTTTTCAGGGTAAGATAGCATATTCCACGAAATTAAAATTTACCGCGAAAGTATTTTTTTTTTTGCAAAAGTAGATTTTACGCCTTAGTACGTGTTAGAACGTAACTGTTACCGCAAAAATCCTTAAAAACCCCATACAGTATGTCTCTTCATAGTCTATGCAACCTCAGAAAAAATATCTAGCATGTATTTTAGAGTCTTTACACCGAGAAAATACGGTATAAAATTTTTCAATATGAAAGTGTTTAAAAATCAGTCGGCTCAATTTATAAAAGAAAAAGACACGGAAACCGCATCACAATGCGAAGACACGATACCCACTGCGGGCTCATTGTAAATAATCAAAAGCGAGCGAAAGGGGAATGAAAAAAATCCCGAAACAAAACAGATGACGCTTGGAGGAACCAAAATTAATTAAGATTGCATATAAGTCACTTTCCCGCGATCAAATAAGAAGAAAAAAAAATGCAAAAAAATGATGCTTCATCTAAAACACGAATACATGTTAAATATTTAGACAAGTCAACTTGTTCTCAGTTTCGTAAATACGTCAAAAATACAACACATTTTCACTATTATCTTTCTGGCCACGATTTCATGGTCGATGGCATAATGTGTTGAAAGTGTTTTTTTAGTTGGGCGTAGAAAAAATTCAGAAATACAAAAAAAAAATACTGAGTGGCAAATAAACATTCTAGCAATTTGTATGTGGGAATATAATTTGCATTTATTAACCTAGTTTGGCTTGAACACAATCAAACGGAATCCTAAGAGTTAAAATTAAAGCTATTAATTGCGTGATATTTTCCCTACAATCAATTTAAGATAACTCCTAAACCGCCGAAAGAATATACAGTCCTTACTCCTTTGGCCAAAATGGGGCCATTCTAATAGAAAAATGATCCCATTTGTGACGATGCTCCTTTTTGGGACGCTATTTTCGAGAACCGAAAACGTCCCTAAAAGGAGTAAGGACTGTTTAATTTTAAATTTTTTTGAAAAATTTAGTTGGTTTTCCAAATAAAGATTTTTCAACTTGGGGATTTATGCCAAATTTTCAAATTTATTTTTAAGTTTTTTTATTTATCAAATTATCGGTCACAATCTGATGCTTCGCTGGACTTTTGCAGTATGCCAAAAACGCAAATTTCAATCGCTGAGAACCGGTTTTTTTCGGCCTTTTTTGGAGAGCGAAAGAAAATTCAATATGACGACTACATAGCATATTTACTCAGTTGGCCGAATGTTACTTTGTATAAGTAACATAAATAATTTACACAAATAAACTTCATGGCGACATTTTAAAATTCAAAAAAACGAAAAATTATGAAAATCAAAAAATAAACTTACCCGGACACGGGCTTCAGTGAGATTTGTCCACATTGCAATTTCTTCCCTGGTACTCATATCAGGATATCGATTTCTAAAAAATATAATTGAATTTTACAAGCAATTTCATCAACCCTCTAATTGCTAATTTAGTTTGAAATACAAAAAATGAACATCTAGCGCGTTTTTTGAAATAATAAAAACATGTACAGTCCTTACTTTAGTAAGCGCCACTTTTAATTTGCACAAATAGCAATTGCCCTTAAATGATTTGTTTACATTTAAAAGACGGTCTTTTAAGGGAAGTAAGGGCTGTGAATGGTACTGATGGTAGAATAAAATGGTATCAAGTAAAAAAGCCTAAAATTTCTCCTTTAAATTCCCTATATTCGGCATTTTAGCAATTACCAGCTAATAATTTGTACCAAAAATTCGTAAATTAGCTACTCGTTGTATCTTGTTAGATAATTAATCATACCAAAAAACAGTGTTTTTGGGATCTCTACTCGCTTTTATTAGAAATGTGTTTCGAGAGATATTTATCCGTTAACGCATATCGTAAATACTGTACACCGTGTCACCACCTCAACGCTATAAAGCGTTATTTTTGTGTAAATCTAAGAAAAAAACGTGCGCTTTTTTTCATCCAACAAGACGATTTTTTACTAATATGACAAAAAATGTATGTTACCTGGCAAACAGTGCTTCTAGTTCTTGCAACTGTTGGGATGTGAAATGCGTTCGTTGTCGGCGGGTTTTTTTCGGTTTTCCATCGCCGTCATCCTTATCCCCATCCTTTTCACCGTCACGGTCACCTGAAATTTAGAGGTCATTTTTGAAGGTCATTTTTGTTTTCTCTTGTAAAATATAAATCAAAAAATTGACTGCTTTTAGTGCGCGAGTATATACTATAATTCAGTAAACTCGCAATTGAAAAATGGCTGTTTTTCATAATAGGGTCAAAGCAAAAAAAAAATGTACCTTCAGCTGAGCCGCCAGTGGGAGAGTCAATGCTATTACACGAGTTATCTATTTGCTCAATGGTCGGCTCGAGGTGGCTCGAAATTGAGGGTAGCTCATGTTTAGGCACCAGCTGCTCTTGCGTGATATTCCGCAGCTGCTGTGCCTGAGACTGTAGAGTACAGTGCGTACTCGGCTCGTCCACAATTGGTTCCATCATATTGAAGTAAATGGTTGCGAGTGAAATCTCACGCTTTTGCCGAAAAATCTCTGTTGTGTTTTTTGTGGTTACAACTCTTTTTTGTCCACTTTTTTTGCAGTTTTTTTTTTGTAGTCTCTCTATATCTGGCGCTTTAAAATGTCTTCAAATTCGTCCGTCAAATCCACAAAAAAAAACCAAACAATATAATAAATCCGACAAAAAATAATAATTTATTTTTTTCGAAAAATATTTAAATATTCTCCGCACAAATAAAAATTGAGCAAAATCAATGTTTAAGTTTGGAGTGATTATTGGTGTAGATCTGATGAGAGGCAGAATAGAGTTATTGTGGTGGTTTGTGTGTGTGTATGTGTTTGGATACCAGCAACCACTCGCGCGGCGCGCGCGCGCCTCCAGCGTGCACAAAAAAGGAAAAAAAAGTATTCAAGGCTGGCCTCGACCGCCGCGTAAGATCCGAGAGAGCCTCCGAAAACGAAAAAAAAAAAATGCTAAAATAATTTTAAATATATTTAATATACACACATATATATATATTAAAACACGCAGTACACTTGCTCAATGTGGTGGGCGGCCAAAAAACACCGAGACTTGGGGGAAGCACTTGAGTCAAGCGTGGAGATCTCGGCCGTTTCGTGTTAGTTTTTTTCTTGGCCACCACCAATTAAATTTGCCAAAAACTTTTTTTTTTTGACGGGGAGGAGTTGACGTCGAAACGGAAATCCCGACGGATTAAACAACAAATTTGTCCCCTTGCACACACTTTTTTCAAGTGGCGTTTTTGTGTATTCACCCAAAAAATACGCGGCATTATTTACGTTTTGTCAATTCGACCTAAAAGACAAAAACTTGAACCCTCCGAAAGTGATTAATTAATCTACAATCTAATTAATATATGGTACACAAATAGGGTATAAAAATATATGGACCATATAATATGGGCCATATTATATGGCCGTTATCCATTTCCAAAATTTTGTCAACTCCTAACCAGTGTTGGAAACGTTGGGCGTTGGGGTACGTTGGCCAACTTTTCCAACACTGCTCCTAACCATAAAACAGTCCAAATTAATAGTAACCAAATTAATTAGTAACAAACAAGAAAAACATAAACGTCACTTTTCTAGAATTAGAACCAAAAATTATAAAAAAAAGTTCTAGAATTATAAAAAAAATTCTGGAATTAAAGAAATAAAAAACTCAAAAATGCTTGTTATTTTTCTTTCAAGTAGCTTATTGTGTATTTACTCAAAAACGGCATTTGTTTGCCGAAAAACACACCAAAAAACTTGAACTTTGAAAACAAGGAAAAAAAGAATTGTAAGCATTGTAATGATATTAAACCTTAATTAAAGTAATGTAATTAATCTGGTGGAGGTATACTTCGTTACTTTTACTTGTTTTTTTGTTCTTAGTAGATCGACAGCTCTTGGGCGACTTGGTCGAAGGAAAAGGAAAAGAAAAAAAGAGAACATGGTATAAGGTCAATAAAATACGAGCCATTTAGATGGCACAATGATTCTATGGGAGTATTTAAACAATCTCAAGGTTATTATTGTTAAATGGTATTTTTTTCAATCTGGCCTGGGTATATATTATAGCTATACAGATGGGGAACAAAACATTACTCAATTGGATTGGCAAATGTTATGTTTACATAATTGAATACAGTCTGACCTGTAGGGTTCGACATCGATTAAGGATTTTTATTTTAAACGTCTGTTTAGGTTGGGAAATTTAGCCATAATGCGGGCGTGCATTTCTAAGACTTGTCCGCCGAAAAAAAGTGTCTGAAACGGGGGAAATTTATTCGTAAAAGAAACTTCGGATTATGATCAACTGTACATCATATTGGTAACTATTTTTCATCGAATATTGAAAACACTAAAAACTTTCGCAGTATAGCATTTTCATAATCAAAAAAAAAATCGTTTAAACATCTGTATGATGTACATTTATCTATGCATTTATGAAACGCGCCCATCCTGGACACTTTAGGAGATTATCTCGCCATAATCCGAAGTTTGTTTTACGAATAAAGTTACCCCGTTTCAGACACTTTTTCGGTAACTGAGCTCTGGACTGAGTCTTCGAAATGAGCGCCCGAATTTTATACCAACTCAAAAAAATAAATATTTTGTTGGTTCGATTTCGCGTCGTTTTTTTAGGAAAAAAAGAATCTCAATTTTACGAAAAAAAAAATCGTGCATAATGTTAATTTCACAGGACCTTTTTTTCGTAACTTTGAGCCAACTTCGGTTACCGAAAACGGTTTTTTACAACTTAGGTCCAAAGTCAGAAATGACGCCAAGAAAAATTTTCAAAAAATGTTCAATTTGTTCGAAAGAAACCGGTGCCCCTGTATTTTTGGTTTAGATATCTCACATATCATATTTGAAACAAAATCAACAAGTGTCGTATGATTGTAATAAATTTTTGCGTCTATTTAATCCAGTCATTTTGGACACCCTAAACGCATCATTTTTGACATGGCGTAATAATTACTGAAATCGATGTCAACAAAAAATATATATTCTAAAGTCTATCTAAATAAATAGACATTTGTTTGATTGGTAGATTATCACGTTAGTTACATTTCGATCAGATGCAAATCGTTAGTTCAATAATAATGAAAAAAACATTTACAAAAAACTTACGACGGCCGGGAAACCCCCGCTTTGCCATTGATTTGTAAAAAGCAAAAAAAAAAGTTGTCAAAATGAAAGTCAGATCCGCCCGCGTTCATTAAGATCCGTTTGCTTTTGTAAGCCCGTTAATGGTGTTTAATGATCCACAAGTTAATGCCACTATAATACCTATGTGTACATTTGATTTATGTTTTTGACAAGGACGCTGTAGAATTAGTTTCATAATAATTCGGTATTTTTCTACATTTTTTCAGCTGACTTTTACCGAAAAAATACAAGATAAGCGAGCTACATGTTGCAAGAAATAATTTTGATATAATTCGAGACTTATTTTATACAGTCCTGGCTTTCAAATTGTGCACGACTGCCAATTTGTGCACTTATTCAGGAAAATTTAGGAGACTGTCAGTTAGTCCATCAAATTGTGCACGACTGCCAAATTGTGCACGACTTCCAAATTGTGCACTTTTTCGGAATCGCAAATTGCACATTTTGAGGGTCAGGACTGTACTTAAATTATATACCAGAAATTCTGGTCAGTTACTGTCTGGTGTTATTTGTTCTACTGTTCATATTTTTTTTTATTTTTACGAAAACTTGGAGGATACAACTGTACTACAGAGTACACCTTACTGCGCTCCCTGTGTATATGTAATAGAACTGGCTTTTGTGATGCTGGTACTAATTTGAAAAAGCTGTGAAAAAACAAATGAGTCAAAAAAGAACAAAAAATCAGATTCTTGGCTAAGAAGTGGTTTGCGCTTGTAAGCCCTTAATGGTGTTTAATGATCCACAAGTTAATACCAGTCTAATACCAGCTCTAATGCGCATGTGTACATTTGATTTATGTTTGGCAAGGCGCGGCGAGTGTGCCAAAATTAACTTGAGAATCATTCGGCATTAATTAGTCTTGAGCCGGGTGTGCTCCACTCGCGCCATTCCTTTGAAAGCAAGATTTTCAACGGATTAAGGCGACGGATTACAATTCCATCCATGGCCTTTGGATTCTGCATAATTTTATTTTTTTTTGTTTTGTTTTTGCAAAAGCTCGAAGTCACACTTTTTATTAATCTTTTATCATTTGGTATGGGTGTGTGTGTTTTTCGACGATATGTTAAAGGCG
>SCLG01000027.1:309984-334079 GCA_004367875.1 Oikopleura albicans
AAAAAACTGGTAAATCCAAGTTGTAGAGCTCGTCAAACTACGTCGATCTAATTTTTCAGAAATTGATCTGGGCCATCAGGGCCGCCTAGAGAGCTGTTTGAAATCTCCAACCTACGCAAAAATAAACACCGTCAATCGAATTTTCTCGAAAAGTTGAGGGGGGTCAGCAAACGGGTATTTGCTCTACGGGTCCTCCATATGCCTTAAATCGACGAAAAAAACAAGTTGCGTGTCTATATACACGCACTTCCCCCTGATAGTTAACGAGTTAATACGTACAACTCTTTTGACGTAAAAATGTCTAAAAAAAGCTAGTTTTTGTCCATTTGAGCAAATAGGAGTTAAAATTTCAGTGTGCTGTAATGCATTTTTAAATCAGTGAATACCGACTGTTATTATACCGCAATAATTTATACAGCTCTGTAAGATCAATAAGTACGGTTTACCTAAGATACCCGGTAACTAGGTAAGGACTGTACTGTATTTCAATTGAAAAAAAATGACTTTCGGTATTTCAAATGAATCGATGTCAACAATAAAATCTAATTAAAATACATTCTTGTGTTAATGCAATTTGTTACTACTGCAAAAAAAAATAGTTCAAACAAACATTAGTAATATTTTGTGATAGCCATGAAATTGGGTTACGGATTTTGTGAACAAAGAACCGTTTCCATTTTATCATTTTAATTTATACTTATTGATTTTTTTTTTCCAAATTTGTATCAGAATGAAATTATATTAAGCCAACAGTAAACAATACACAAAAACGCAAAAATAGTCTTGCCAACCTAATTTTCGCCATTTTGGGGGGTATTTATGAAAATAACTGTCAATTGTGAATTGTAGAGCAATTAATGTTTAGAAAAAAAAAAACCGAGAAAATTTCGTGCTCAATTCTCAAGTAGGAAAACGGTACTCTAAATTGGTGTAACTAAAAACAATGACCTGATTCCATGGGACATTGTTTACTCATGAACTGCTTAAAATTACTCGGAGAATTACTTTTTAAACATTTATTTATTGAATGGGTTTAATTTTGCGACCCATATAAAATTCATTTTTCCCAATTGTGTGTTTCAAGACATGTTCAAGGGTTAAAGGTTTTAAGTAAAAGCATATCATTTGTGTTTTTTATGATTTTGAAATAATGATATTTTCGGTATGAACTTTTTATACAGTTCGTGCATATTTCGCTGAGGCCTTCCTAAAATTAAAAAAATAAAACGACCAGAGAAAGCCGTAAAAACGAAGCTATTTTTCCGAAGGTTCGACATTTTCCCCCATTTTTTCAAAATATTTCCTATGGAATATAGTTCAAACAATCGTGTTTGGTTTTCATAAGGGACGGAAGTTTCGGCATTCAAAAGCGTCCAATGAGAGACCATAAGTATTTTCATTTATTCATTCTTATTTTTCGTAAAATTCAAAATAATATTGATTCGGAACTAACGGACGCTTTTTTACCATTTCAAACGTTGTCATTTGTGAATACTGATTTTGAAAGAGAACCTACCAGATTGCGCTAATGCCAACTGATTACAACATCTATTATTAAAACGACATCAACAGGTCGCATGCGAGTACAATTTTGTGTTTTTTTTTCGGCGAGCTTTAAATGGCATCAAACAAATCCATTTTGTGTTTTAGTTCACGCGCGTCACCGTCGGCCCTTCTTTAAATCATTACGAATACAAAAGACAAAAAAAAAAAAAACAGGCGAAAGAAAAATGTTCCAAATTTATCCGGCGTTTTTTAAGAAAAATGTATTTTTGGGTGAGACTTAAGCCCAGCATGATTTCGTTGTCGGGAATACAAAACGGAAAAAACTTTCTTTATCAGACCAGATGTTACGCGTAAAAGTTGGTTCGTCTAGTTATAACTTTTAAGCCTAAGGACAGTCCGACGGTTGATTTACTGTCATGCAAATCATAATACGTTCTGTGTCTGTTGCATGTACTCTATGTTGATTTTTTCGGCCGTGTCGTTTATATTAATTTTTGTCACATAACCAAAAACAAACAAATGTTGATTGCGGGTCCTAACCGAAGTGTGTAGTTTGCCAAAGGCCTCTTAAATTTAGGGTCGGTTTGCCAAATAAGGGTCGGACGCCAATGAAAGATCGGACGCCACATAAAGAGCGAGCGCCATATAAGGGTCGCTTTTGCTCGAGAATATTACAATCAGTAAATAAAACGTAAAAATGATTATTATGTAACTTTACTACAGAATAAGTTCAACATTCAAAATCTAAGGTTCGCCGAATAAGGGCCAGGTTTTCAAAAACACGAAAGCGACCCTTATTTGGTTGTATCTACAGTATTGCTCTTTCAAGCTCTCTTCCAGCTCAATCCACGCGGTGTGCCAATCCATTGAGAAGCATTGGCAGTCATATTTGGGACACCACGTGGACTTAGTTGGAAAAATTAAAAGAACAATACTGTAACAGTCTGTTTCGATATATTTCAAGCTAGAGCAAATGAACTGGTAAATGTGAACTTTTATCTAGCCGGGAGCTTCCCGGTAGGAGGGCAAGAGTTCAGTTACGCATTCTAACTATGGGCCACAATTTCATTTGTACGTTAAATCAGTACAATGAATAAGACCACAGTCAATTTGTGATGTTTCGTTAAAAAGTTAAACTATAATTTTAAGAGTCAAGTTCTTTTTTTTCTTCTATTCTCAAAAGAAAAAAAAACGTTTTTTTTGCGTTTTCATTGATGAAGTCATCTTTTTTATTGAGGTTTGAATAAGCACGTTTTGAATTATGGATTAAAGTAAAGCTGAGGGATTCATAACGACATTGTTTCAAAAAACACTTTCGCTAGGAAAGTTGAATAACGTCAATTGTACGATAAAAAAATCAATGTAGTTCACCTGAACTTTCGATCTCAAGCCAAAATTTAAATGAAAGAAAAAAATATAATAATGTTGAACAATTTGTTTTTGCTGAAGTGTTTATAAATGATACCGTATTTTTAATATGATATTTACTTTGCTATTTACGCGTTGTAGTTTTTCTTGACTACAGGGGGAGTGCATGATAAGGGACTTTTTGTGCTTAATAAGGAAGAAACAAGGTATGATTACAGCTGATGTGCACACAACGCGACACTACCACTTCCCAAAATGCGTCGCGTGTGCGCATCGTCGCGTTGTGTGCACACCTACTGTATATATATATGTACCGCAGTACAGTACCGGTATATACTGCAGGATCAATTCCAAAAACCGTCGCGTTGTGTGCACATACTGTAATAAATGACGCTTAAAATGGGACGCTTTTTATCCAACAAAATTATTGGTCCAACAAGGAACAAGTTATGATTTCTGACGTTTTCTCCGAGACAAGTTTTCTGGAAAAACCGCGATCCCATAAATAATATGTTCAAATGTTTTTCAATGTGTTTAATGCATGTCTAAACGAATACATTTTAAATTTACTTTTTCAAATCAAAAAATATTTGTTTGACTAACCCCTACAGGACCAGTAAACAAAACACCGGGGTGCTTAATAAGCGACGGGTTTTCAACTCAGCAAACCATCCATTATTTAGCCTGCCCCTGCATGTTGTATAAAATAGCAGACTGTTATTGTGACTCAAAATAAAACACAGTCAATAAATTATCGAAAAAGGTTTGTTTCCGTAGTAGTTTAATTTAACTTGTGGACCATAGGCTATGGATTACGAAGTAACTTTTGGCATCAAAATACCAGGTACATTTATACAGTATGCGGTTTAACAACGCGCTTCTTACTTCTCTTGTAAAATAAAAAAAAATGAGAAATCGAGAAGCACGTTATTTTACCCCATACTGTATTATGATCGTTTTTGAGTAAGAACTGCAAATTCTCGCATGATAAGGCATTTGAATTAATACGAAAACGGAGCGTGAGACACCAAATCCGGATTTTGACTGAGTAAAAAACGACTTGAATAAGCACTTCATAAAACAAAACAAAAATAACTGCGAAAAAAGCAAATCATCAGATGGTAATGTTTTCATTGGAATCGCTTGACACAAGCTTTTGCTTGAGCCCTATATCCTTTGTTATATTTCGAAAATAATAACGGCTTTGCTTGAATATTAAAACGAATCCTCCTCATAGTTTCACCTAATACCAGGCTATGTTATAAGTAACTGCCTGAAACAATTTTTCATTTTATTCGTCCACAATCAAGAAAAAGATATGTAATTTTTGTGTGCTTTACGTTTTTTTTCTACTTACCGAGAGAACCTTCCAGAGAACAAGGTCGATCGTCGCCATTGTCTCCAGGGCTGTCGGGTCGTACGGTAGCGGCCAGCGTTGTCCCTTGTGTATTCGCCACAGTGTAAAGAACCTGAAGTAAAAGATTGTTTTTTAGTTTTGAAAAAAATGTTATATTGTTCGTAAAAGTCCTTGCATGGATGATAATCAACTATTGCTCGGAAGCCTACCGTACACTGTGTACAGACCGTACCGTGTAGTGTTTGAGCGGACTGTTTTAGTACTACAGTACCGGTTGATTCTCATGAAAATCGGCCGAGCGTTTCTAGTATACCGGCATATTTTATAAGATGATACACAAACCAATTTTCCCCTCGTTTATTTTGAACTGGGGTGACCTCTTTTCCCCCCTCTTTATAAATGCGGCATTTATAAAGAGGGGAGAAAGGAGGGCACCCCAGTTCCAAATAAAAAGGAGAAAATTGGTATTTATATGCTCTTAAAATATGCCGGCACGGTTTATTAGAAACGCTCGGCCGATTTTCATGAAACTCAAACGGTAGTTAAAGATTTCTCGTTTAAAAATAATGAAAGTCTGAAGAATTCAGATCGGTTTTAAGAAATTAATGCTATGAAATTTACCGGTATGACTGTATTGCAATCATCGATTTCATTGAGATCTCGTTCGTCTTTTACGTAAACGTTATATTCTTGAGCGTTAACTTCATGCTTGACCGTAAATCGATCATCTGGCGAGTCAGGTTGAATATTAGATGCCGAAGTTAGTGATGCAAGAGATGTTACACTGTACACAGAAGTTGGAACTGAAACCACATCCGCCGTACCAATAAAATTCGTGTATTGACCATCTTAAAATAAAAATGGGTAGAATAAAGTGGTTGTTGTTCAAGGCAAGTTAAAAAACGGCTCTTACTTGGCAATACATTATTGTTGTGATAAAAAACTGCCCTTACTTAGTTTGAACGGGCAAATCGTGTCGGCATTTATCATCATAATATGATGACGGAGTCGTCTAATAATTCCGATAAATCATAAAAATCAAAGTAAAATTTTTGAAAAATTCGAAGTACTGGGAATTGTAAGACACGGCCTCATTGACTCAGTTGCGCAGACAGTGACGGAAACAGGATTTCCTATGCAATGGTTTTATTCGTTGATTATAATTCACTAAACCTCATATCAAGGTTATGCTTAAAATATGTCTTAGTTCAAAACTTTTGATAAATTGCGGATATTGCCTAACGTCGCGGTATTATGCATGTAAGGCTAAACGAATCAGAAAACGCGCATTGAGCTTAGAGCACTATAATGAAAAACGTGCAATGTAGTTCCAGTAAGCATTATACGATTTAAAGTAAGTCAACATGAGCTCAAGTTTGATCACTGTTTTGAGCCTTAAAGAATCGAGCTTAGAGTCTGATATAAATACCTCTTATAATAGTCCTCTCGGAGCTCTCTTGATTTCGGTTGTTCATTGCCAGTATTGAGCCGACGTTTTTGCTTTTTAATCTGCGCGATGATCTCAATCACCCAACAATACTGAAAATAATGCTCTCAATATATGTGTAGAAAGTTAAAGCGTCCTAGAATTGTTGAACGAAAAAAAAAAAAAATAACAAACGGACAACTACTTCATCGCTCAAGAGCTAACACGAAAAATGCGGGAGTGTTTTAGACCAGTTAAGCACATTATTTAAGGCCAAAATGTGGTTCATGGATTTTTCGTTTCCTGATAAATCCCGAAGATGACCGCAGATGAGAAATACATAGATTGTGGCTTAGAAATTCTGGCATTATGGGCATTTAACCATTGACTGTTAGACTCATAAAACACCACCGAACCATTTAAATTAACAACCGTTATTTTTGGGTCAAATTGGTTGGTGGGTCAAATTTGGCTGGTGTACATAAAGGTTGTTATTTTCAAAATGGTCTATGCGGACAGCCTACGCACTACCCATTTGAAAAAAAAACTGTTGACATTTCAAATAAGTTATCATGTAAAATAATGATATTTAAAATATGGTTATTTCAAATGGTTAGGTCACCTAAGTAAATCAAACCTTCTATAATGTTTCTCTTCCAAGGATAAAAAAATTGAAATTATTTCATTATTCAAGTCTAAAAAGTCTGACCAATGAGAGCGCACTCTCGGATCCACCACTAGACTCCAGTAGGAAACGTCTGTCGCATCCATAAAGGAACCATAAACGTGCACAAAGAACTCGATCAAGAAAATAAAATTACGAAAAAAAAGCGTAAATTATTCATGCAACTGTGAATTAACTACTTATATATTATTAACTTAAAGAGCTCACTGTTGTCTTCAAGGTCAAAAAAGTATTCTTCATCAAAGCATTTTTAAAGGCGTAAATTAGAAGCGTATTATTTATTATATTAATTTTTGCTACGGTTCTTATGCCCTTGCCACAATTTGGTTCTGCTTGAAGAGCGTGAATTATAATTTGAACAAATAGGTACCCCCTTCTTGAGACGAAATTTAATAAAAAAATAATATACGGATATAAAGGGACGTGTTGACCATTTTAGCGACTTATTTAATAAGTCTAAAACTCAACTGCATATAAGACATTTTTTATAGAGGGCCTTAAAAGTCTCTAACAAGGGCTTTATGGGGAGTAATGCTTTCAGAAATGTTTCTCGAAAAGTGTTTGAATAATTTCTCACAAAAATGGGCGCTAAAGTTTCTGAAATTATTTTCGGGAATCTTTATAATTTAGTATACAGGGTGTCCAACCTAGACTGTTACATTTTTGCTGCTTCATGTAAGCCTAAACAGCAGTAAAAATGTAACAGTCTAGGTTGGACACCCCGTATATTTGACCATATCCCATAAAAAGTTCCCGGTAAAGTTCCCAAAAATGGCCCAGAAATATTTCATTTCAATAAATTTACTTTAAAATAATATTACAAGTAAAACGAAATTACATAGGTCACATATTATTAACAAAGACCACAACATATATTTGATATACCACATCAAAAATATATTATTTTATACATTTACGAAGCATTGGAAAAATTCGTACTGGTATGCCACGGCCAGATTTTATTTTCAAGTTCACAACATGATTATCTTCAATGTAATTTAACTTAACCAAATTCATTCAACCATTTTTTTTTCTTCACATCTCATTATTATTATTACTTCATTCAAACAGAAAAACAAAAAAATCTCCTTTCAAAATGTAGATTAGGTCCCAAGAAAGATCGTAACAGAAAAGACGGCATAATTTTGATTCATGCTGTAATCTAGGGGATTTTCTCCGAGAAAGCAAAAATGAAAACAAAAAAGATGCGAAACAAAAAGAAAATAAAAAAAAAGATGGACAAAAGTTTTTTTTTTTAATTTACTCGTTTTGGTAGCAGAAAAAGTAACTGAGCAAGACCACCTTTAAGGTTAATAACGGAACAGTGGAGTAGCAAATTGAAAATATGTTCATAGTAGGGAGATTCACCGTGAATCATTCACCGTGAATCATTCACGGTAATGTACAGTTTTGTTCACACATATAATTGCTGTACGTACATTTGCAAAACAAGTTGGAACGAACTTCCTTAATGTTTGGGGGTTAATTATTGATTGTCCGGAAATTAAAATGGTCTCAATAGGTTACAAATAGGGCACTATACTCATACAAAGCACATTGCCCAATCTCGTTGATTATATATTAGTATTAATATACGCGTACAGAACGCGTACAGAATTTTTTTTCCACTGTCGGACGTGACCGATTAGTGAACATGGCGGACACCTCTACCAGATTTATTGTTGATCTATTAGTCAGAAAATAATTGGTTTTAAGCAAGATTTGTTCTTAATCTTTTATTCTAATCCATCGGATTTACTTTTAATCTCGACAAGGCTTAAGATGGTTATCCAAAATAATCCGAACCTGATTAAAATGATCTTAAATGTGCCACAGGCGATTTCATGTGCATTTTCACTCTCTCTATCTATCTGTAACCGTCAGCAGAAAAATAAACGTAAACTTGAAAATTTTCGGGAAAACAATTGGACCCTTACCTCGAAAATATGTCTCTTCAAAAAAAAACTAAACCTTTTTTATTTTAATATACCTCAAGATGTACAACAACGATTCATGCCCGGCCTAACCTCGACAGAGGTGCGAATAACACGAACTAAACTGTTAAAAATTGCAAAATATATATGATGAATACAGAAGCATATTTCAATTTTTGGCGCATTTTGTTTTGTTTTGTGCGAAATTTGAACTTGACATATGTCATTTCTAAGAAAACTTTGAAAACTAGATTATAATAATTGAAATGAGCAATAATTGATTATAGAGAGCTTTAGTTTTAGCTTTGAGAAAACAATCAAAGAGTCTAAAAGTCTAAATTTTAGAGCAAAAAGTCTAAATGTAACACCATGTATGTGCATGAATTTCAAAATAAAGTGTAGTCCTTTCGAAAACGTTACAATTTGTGAAAATATTATAAGTACTTATTGTTTTTCGGCCGAGATTAACAATTTTCGGTACAAACGATATCCAAAGGAGGGCAAGAATCTCTAACCGGGAAAAAATCGATAACGCGGGATACACAGTGTAGAAACTGTGAATTACAGACTTTTTTTAGACTGCTTGAAAAAACACATACTTTATTATGTATAGATTATACATAATTGTAATTTACAAATTCTACTGATGATAATTTATCTTAATATGTTGAGACCGGGTAGCACGTCAGGACCGGTAACCTTTACTCGTCACACATATGATATGTCTATTCCATACTCTTTATATGCCTGTTCAACATATGATAAAAACTTATGATATTCATCTTAACGCATCATGCGTTACGCATGAAGGAGAAAAATGCAACGGTATTTCCTGTATCTACGCAAATAAATTGCTGGCACTTTCGGGTTTAATTTACACAACGGTATTGACCTGTCTGTAAATATTGTAAGATGTTTCATGACTCAACCGAAAAGGTTACACAATGAATCATTGTCAATGGTGTATTACATGTATTATACACGTATTATGTACGTATTAAAAATACGTTATTATACATATCTCATAGGACCCGGTCCCGTACAGCCTCTCTGTTGAGGGCTCTTGAATTTTTCGAAATAAGTCTAGAGTTCGGCTCAGACTTTTTATGATTTTTATTCTCACACTTTTTCTTACTAACTTTCGAGCGCTACAATATGGCCAAAACAATTTTCAAATAAATAGGCCATATAAACCCACAATAATTAACTACAGTACGGGGTACCAACCTCAACTACTACGTTTTTGTCGCTATTTTAGGTTTACAAACCGTATCAGTTGAGGTTGGACACCCCGTATGTTCAGCGAAAAAGATCATAACTGTGAGATCTGTATCTCGATACACTTTCGATGTGCAGTTTTCCAGACCGATTTTTTCAAAAAAAATTTTATATTTTTTTTTATCAAAAACAGCTTTTGGGCACGCAAAATAGAACTGTTTTGATGTTTTAGATTCACGCCGGGGATATTGAGTTTTAGCAAATATTATAACGATAAAAATGAATATTTATTGAACAAAAAACTTCCATTTTCCGACAAAAATTTCATGAGCATTAAGCAGACCATACGAATTATGCTGTATTTTTAAAAAGGTATTCCAAAGAGAAGATTCCACCGGTGGCAAAAATATTTTCGGAAAAATATGGCCGAATATCTTAAAGAATATATCCAATAATCGGCAATTTCTGTTCCGTATTTTCGAAATTTCTGTTCCGTAAATGCTTATTTGGAGTAAAAAATATGTGGAATTCATTGCGGGTCAAAGTTAAACTCATACAAGGCTTTTTCAGCACAATCCACGATTCGTACTGTACGATGAGCAACGTGACATGGGTGGGACATTGGCAATACCTTTCTCGACCTGTACGTCTTTCGGAAAAGTAGTTGCATGAATTTTTACCGGGAAAAAATAATTCGATATATGCCATCACTTAATATATCGTATACCAATTAAACTGATTACCTATTTTTTTGCGAAGAATTATCCGAAAAGTTATTTTTTAAACGAAAAATATCAATGTAAATCTCCCCTTGCTACTTTAAGCCGTCTCTGGTATATACTCGAGAAAAAAGTAAAAAAAGGAAGAACAAGCTGGTATACAATTCATCCTCGAAATATATAGAGGAATCATCCATGCCATAACTGACACATTGTTTCACTAAAATTTCTGACATTTACCTCGCTTGTTATACACACGAGTTTTAACGGTTGTTACTGTAGATACACTAGATTAACAATAATATAATAATCTTATAATCTTATAATGGTAACTTATCTTTTTAAACTCTTTTGAAATCACACATCAAGTTAGTCAAAACAACGGCTTCGCAGACCTTAATAATAAGGATTTACGTCAACAATTCTCACGTGCTCTAGTAATTGATAAAAAACGGTCTTTTCCATTCAAAATTTTATGCACATTTTGGTTCTACTGGTGTGGGTAACGAGTTTGTCACCGAGCTGAACGGACTCGTTGTATATCGATGAGTCCCATTAGTTATGGGTCATAAGTTATGACTCATAACTCGATATACGAATTGTCCCTTTCAGGTAGGTGACAAACTCGTTACACACACCAGAATATTTATTTGTTTTATTTTTCATTTTTCACAAGAAATCGCATTAATAAAATGGTAACAGCAAATGCAATACAAATAGAAATACTTGAGAAAATTCGGCAAGTCTTTGTTTTGAGACAATCTCGGGCTTTGCTAGTTTTGATAGCCGGCAGCTTGTAGTTCAGTAGGGAACCTCGTTTCCGTCTTTCGGTATCTAGACATTTTGATGTTAGCCGTGAGTTTTAAACGCGTTTAATAAACATCGGTTAGCGGTAGTTATTAAATTAATAACACTTAATATAAATGTGTTTGTATATATGCCCTCAAGCTTGACCAATAATATAATATTTGGAAAAATAGCATCGAATTTTTTCCGTATAATTTTTGTTCTATTTTTTGGATAATTGTTTTTTTTCTAGACGTGCATATCGCTCTAGATGCGCACGTTTTTGGAAAAGCGAAAATACACATATACAGAGACCCCTCATTGTATTGTTTATCTCAACTTCGTATAATTTATCAAGCACCTTGGTCCAAGTTTTGAAGGTATATATTTATTTGGGCAACCTACTTTCGTTGATATCATTTTCTACAATCGGCGTTGTTCCTTCATCTAGAACATTGATTAAGGCATTAGTCTTTGATAACGTATTACTCAAGTCTGAACCACTGATGAAGATACGAAACTTTTATGCATTCGTTAACAATGGAAAATACATCAGTTGTACTTTTATCTTGGGAGAATGTGGGACTAAATTGAACGAAGATAACGGAAAATAAGGTAATTTGCGTGGGCGTAGACGACGCTAAGATAATGGAACATAGGGACTACGTAAATGGAAAATATTTCACAACTCGAGTTCTTAATCAAGAAAACCAAGATACCGGAAAATTGTGATTATGTAATTATTAAAGTCTTACGCGATTCCAAGAAAACTATTTATTTAGAAGTCTACTATAATAGTGTCGGCTACTTATTTAGTGTCGGCTTCAACATACCCGTGTCTAATAAAGCGAAAATAATAGAGCCTAATAGTATTAGGCTAATACGAAAATAATAGAGCCTTCCCAGACATACGTACAACTACATGTATGTAACTAAAGACTTTTAGTCTAAAGTGGTACCTTTCAAATTTTGAAAGGTGCCCAGATTTTAACCCAGAAATTGTTGTAGTTTTTGTATGTCGACTAAACAGCAAATAATTTGGAAGAAAATGTTTTAAGGGCTAAACTGACCTTAGTTTTAAACTGGAAAAAGACATAGGCGGGATTTTTAGAAAATTTGAACCAAGATAACGGTACATCCAAGATAATGGAAAATACGTAGGTGGACAAATTCTAAAATGACATTCTAAAATGAATCAAGATAATCCAAAATAGGGTCAAATTATTAATATAAATGTACATCTGGTATTTTAAATGTATGTGTTTCATTTAATACACGTAGTGAGTGCCTAAAAGTTGGGTTGAAAAACAAATTCGTTCGATTTCGTACCTTGACTGTGAAGCTTGACAAAGGGTAGCGCCAAAGGTATATTTGGTCCATTTTCTTCACATTTATCTAATTTTTTTGTTCATACATAAAAAGTTACTTAATTTAAGAACTGCAGTATATTATTTTTGTAATTCACATTATACATATGTATAATCCATAATATTTATGTAGCTAGACTAATTTGGACAAGTAAATAACAAATTGAATTCGAAAGATACCGGTTTTATTTCCTACCATTTGAAATATGTATGTTCTAATAATTGACTAAAATAATTGGACAAAATTTAAAATAATTTGAACAACATTTAAAATAATTGTTGTATAATTTGCCTAATAATTGAACAAAACAAATATCAAGTATGTAATAGCTTTAATAAAAAAATGTGGAACAAGCACCAGTATTTTGAACCCATAATGTATCGTCGTTGTCAGAGCCAAAAACGGACTCATCGTCGACTAGTTCCATCTCCGCTGTTTGGTGCATGTTGGATAACAAATGACTCAAAGTCGAGTGCCGAATTGGTGGCTGATAACGAATAATCTCATCGGGCCGTGCGAGCGGAAGATTTGTAACATGTTTAACGATGATCAGGGTTAGAGAAAATAGAATTCAAATATTGTTGGGAGTACACAAAAAAACCTTGAGCCATCAAAATCCAACCTTTGGGTCACGCCATGTCTAACAATTCCAGTAATTTTCGAAATTAAGAGTTTAAGAATTCCTTGCAATAATTAGACACCGTTATGTCGACTCGGTCACATCCAAAGTAACGCAACCGGTCTTGTTAACTGAGACAGTATGTAGTCTCCAGTATGTTTTCGAATTCTTACTTTAGATGAACTTCGAAGAACATCTTTAGCATGGTTAACACTACTTTTTCGCATATCAACCATATTTATAGAAAGGACAATATCTCCAGTGAAAAGAACATTGAATGCACCACTACCTTCTCCAATATTAGAAATTACAATTCTATAAAATAATTTAGTAAAATGCTACTCGAAGTTATTTATGATAGTATTACTCAATAGTTAAATATTATAGTTAAAAGATTCTAAATAAAAGCCGCATTAGGTCTGTCTACAACACAGGTCTGTACTAACTAAAAATTTACGTAAAAATTCTGAACTGATGAGCTGGACAGAGGTCGGCAGATTTTGTAAATACGGGTAACTTTTAATGGTAGGGTATGGAAGGGCACACTTTTTTGTCACTCGGTTAGCCACGTTTATACCCGTTACCCCCGGGTAATTACTCTTGCTCAGGTAATAATTATTGAAAACGAATCAAAGAAGACAACATTTTTCGCTCAAACTTGGGTAATTTTCACTGGTAGGGCATGAAAGGGTACAATTTGTTTTTGCTCGGGTACACTCGGGTACAAATTTTTCAGTACCCCTATTTTCCAGTGGAAGGGTAGGGTACACAAAATCAATTCCTGTCGACCTTTGGTCCAGGCTTTGGAGCTGGGTTTTTAATCGTCCACGTTTTTTGTGAAGTCGCGAATCCCCACTCAAATTTCCGTGCAAAACAGATAGAGTATCTGAGATAGTTCTAGATCAAGTTTTAGGTTTAAGAATTTGGCCAAAACAAGTTTCTTGCAACATTGGTTTTCAGTGATTGTAGAACTGGTAAAATTTCTTACCCATTAGGTCCTCTGTTAGTATCATCAACACTATTATGGCGGCTGCTACGATCGACAAAATCAATCTCGAATCCATGTAATCCAAACTGTACTTTACAGTAGCGCAAATACTCGGGCATAATTGTACCATTGATCTCTTATAATCCTGATAATAAATTTGATAGCAAAGCTATTAAACATAAGTTCATGAATTGAAGGTATTGTTTATCAAAACTCGGTACACATTTGGAGCTTGACAAAATTTGTTTGGTATGAAAAATGTCACTAAAATAATTCACAAAAAAAAAATTATACGAAAAAACATCCGTCCTACACTGTGTTTTTCTTCGACATA
Organism: Oikopleura albicans; assembly: GCA_004367875.1. Taxonomy (NCBI): domain Eukaryota; kingdom Metazoa; phylum Chordata; class Appendicularia; order Copelata; family Oikopleuridae; genus Oikopleura; species Oikopleura albicans. The sequence goes on from SCLG01000027.1 coordinate 324,293, forward strand.
CATATCATGTAAATGTTAAACATATATTGTTCATGTTAAACATATGCTCGAAAAAACAACAGATATTTAACAAACAAAAATAAGCTCAATTCATCCGTACCCGTTTATTTTTATGAAGTTAGACTATCACCGTTCAGAACTTCGTGATCGTTAAATAATGAACAAAAACAATAACGAAATTATGATAAATGACAATTTAATTAAACTTTAGTCGTCATTTACGTTGAAATCGAATATTTCGTCTCATAATATCATTTTATAGAGAATTAAGTCGGGATTGGAACTTACAATCTCAGATTAAGATTCATTTAATGGGAAATCAGATCGGCAAGAGAATCGGCAGAGATTCCAACAAAAAAAAATATAATAAACGAATATGGAAAGATTGTAATACAGGAGGAGCGCCAAGTAACGGCACGCCAAGTAAGGGTAGGAACGCCAAGTAAGGGTAGGTTTCATTTCGAAAAGAAATTAGACGCCAAGTAAAGGTAGATAAGGGCCTCCAAATCAAACTTTTTTTAGCACTTTATAATTATTTTTGCAAACGAATTAATTCTTTAACAAAATAATATTATTAACACGTCAATCTCATTTTTAAGTAAGATAAAAAGTGAGTAAAGGAGTGATAACGCCAAGTAAGGGCAGGAGAGCCAAATAAATTTCGTGTTTTTCGAAACCTACCCTTACTTGGCACTCCCCTTGTTTGTGAATTACGGGCCATTCAATTTATTTAACTCAAAGTCAATATTCTGGTTTAAAGGCAGTAAGATAATTTCCATCATGTTTTGTGTAATATTTTTGAACTTTTCTGTCATCCTCATATACCGGGTTTTCATCTTCGTCAGTATTCGTGAATACAAGTTCCTTGTTGTTGCCACCTGATTGATCTTGTGTATCATACCAGCCGAGTAAATTCATATCTATGTCAAATGAAGGCTAAAAGTTTAGTTTAATTTACGTCAGTATTGTTTATAATAATTATAATATAATTTCTTAGATTCATTATTTCTAATTAAACATTTTAAACTTTTGGATGCAGCAGTCATCCACCTACGTTATAATTCTGCACCTTATTATTATCCCGGTTCAATTCTTACTTTAACTCCCAGGGGTCACATTGTGACGATCGTCACAAAGCGGCCTATTCGCCACATATCTTATGAAAACGAGCTCAAATCAAAAATCGCTAATAGATGGGTCAAACCAAAATCCATGGAGAAAATTGTGGAACAAAAATCGGAAATTTTTTTTGTCCCAAAAATTTTTCAAAAANATGTTGAATTATACATTGTGTAACAAAATGTGTAATCACACATTATGCGATACAATGTATTACTACACATTGCGCAGATTAATGTAGCTTTTGAGTTAGTTAAGCTACATTAATCGCGCAATGTGTAGTAATACATTGTATTTGCATAATGTGTTATTATACATTTTGGTTCACAATGTATAATTTAACATTTACACATAATATGTTGTTTTTGTTAAGAATTCGTAATTTGTACTAAGACGTTTTTCTAGCAATGTCCCTAATGAGAAGAAGTTTTTAGTACATATGGTGACTTTTTTCATGTTTGAAGACGAAAGCAGGAATATGGGAAACATGTGTTTACTTTGCAGACAAAGGTGATTGAAAGACGATGCCGGTTTAGGGGTTAAATTAATTATTTAAATATTAATGGCTTTAATATAGGTAGGTTTTTCATTAAGTCATTAAGGTTACACATAAAAAACCGCACCGTTTTTTCTTAGCGGGAGTATATTTTTCAGATTTTCACAAAAAAATATCAGGCTATTTTTTGGCCAATTTTCTAGAAATACCTCTCTTTACTTGGTATGGGTTTAGCACGCTCTAGTTATCTTGCTAACGTCCCCGTTCGCTTCATAATCTGCCAGTTTTTTTATGTAGAACTAACAAGATAACGGCACACGGAGTGTAATTATTGTTTAGCAAATATTTTTTGACAACACATTACGCAAATAAATGTTTTTAACCCATACAAACATTGTGCAATGAAATGTTTAGTTTTGTAACTATACATTTTGCAATGAAATGTATAATTCATGCATGTGTACATTTCATTGCGAAATGTATTATTTTTAACAAAAGTACACATTTGTATACGTAATATGAGTCAAAAATAACAACAAACTTCGCAGAACAATGTGTTACTACAAATTACGCAATTTTTAACAAAAACAACATATTATGTTTGTAATATAATTTCTTAGATTCATTATTTCTAATTAAACATTTTAAACTTCTGGATGCAGCAGTCATCCACCTACGTAACGTAGGCTACGTTATAATTCTGCACCTTATTATTTTTCCGGTTCAATTCTTACCTTAATATTATTGGGCTTAAGACTTTCATCGTTCTGGACATGCGGTGGTAAAAATTTACCACATTCTAAGACTAATGCGTCTGACCCATCGGGCTTTTCATTATATCGCTGGCCACCACCATGAAAAGATCTCTCTGGGCCATTTGGACTTCTTATTTTGTTAAAAAGTGATTTGGCTCGAGCCGCAGCAAACTTTGATGAACCTATTTCTCCGCCAGCCAAAATTGTATCATTTGTAAGCTCCATTCCATCGGTGACACCATTATCAACAATTGGATGTCTTGTTTGGATATGCAATTAATTGTGATTATTTTAATTACTGATGATTGTTTGATACTTGATGCTGTGCACCAAAAAAAAACATTAAGGGTTACAATTGTAAGTTACAAAATTGCCGTTAAGATGCCGAAATGGCAGTTAACTGTGCATTGCGGTGATTGAGGTGACTGTAAACGGCGCACATTTTGCATCTCATATGGACGCACTTTTTAGAAAGTCTTTTTTTCTAGACTTTTTAAAAATTAATAAGCAACCCCTTTCTGTTAGTGTTGGCGTGATCGGTATTTTTTTGAGTTAATTCGGTTTCTTTGAAGTACGCTTGCCCATCCAATAAGAATAATGCGTCTTTAAGACACGAAGCAAATGCAGTCCAAACACCAAAGTCATTAGGGTCAAGTTCGCCATCTTCTAAGGTAGAATTTGGGCGACGTTTAATATCGATGCTTTCCGCATATTGTTTGTTGGTTTCAAAGCCTTCCGCGAGTGGCCCGTTATGATCGGGGACTTTACAACCAAGCTTAAATGACTGTGAAATTGTTGTTGGTTGTTCTTGCGTCGTAAATACAGTCTGTTTGCTCGCTGTTGTGGGTTTTGAGGTGGTTGCTTTTGACGTTTTGACTGTATCAGCTCGCGAAGTTGTATCCATGGTTGTAGTTGTTGCTTTGATTGTGGTTGTCGTTGTTTTCGTTGATGTTGTTGTTACTACTGTTGTTGTTGTTGTTGTTGTTTGCTGATTATTTTCTGGATTACATAGGCGGTCAAATTTAGTTGAGTGACGCCATCCGCCGTCAATATTATCATCCCAAATAAACCTATTTCGTTGAGTGCTGTCTGTTCCGAGTTTCAATCTTGAGACTAAAAATCCAAGTTTTTTTTTTTAATTTCATTAATAATTTTTCAGTTTTTTTTCAAAATTTCAATAACCGTCGTTTTCTAAGAATACGAACATAAAAAAAGGAAAATCGGTGTCTTGATAAATAGTATAGACATCGCTAGAGGCACGCGACACGCGCTTAATCCTTTAAGAATTAAAAGGAGAGAAAAAAATAAACTTTATACTTTTAATAAAAAGTCATCATATAAGTCCAACCCAACAATAAATGGAACCCATATTCGGAGTCCAAGCCAAAAAATAGACCAGATCGGAAATTGTTATTTTCAAAATGTTCTATGCGGACATTTGAAATAACAATTTGCATTTGAAATAAAAATTTGCATTTGAAATAACAATTTCCATCTGAAATAACACGTTTTTTAATTGTTATTTCAAAAGTGTTTTACGGTTAAATTGGTTACGGTAAAATTAGTCGTGTTACGAAAAACGACTACTCAATAGAAAGTAATTAACACATTTAAATCACATTTGAAATTCAGATCTTTTTTATTGAAGGGGAATGCTTCTTTGATGTTGGAACAAGTCCAACCGGGATTGTAATCGGTTTCGTCGGGAACTCTAAAAAATGCATCTGTCCATCCAAGTTTCTTCCCAAATTTTTGCTTCACCATTCGTTTTGTTTTATAGGCATTTACGTTTTCAACCAGCTCAGAATACGTTTTTCCTTAAAAAATTAAGTTTTCAGTTTTTGAAAGTTTTGAATTTTTGTGTTGAAGAAAATTGTGTTCACGAATAAAAAAATATAATTAGATAGCGGTGCCTTTAAAAGCTAACCTGATCTATAAATCCGAGGCAAACTTAAAGTAAAAAATGGATCAAAATAAAAGCCACATAAATTCAAATTGTGCTAAATCCTGTGAAAACGCCCAATCTCACCCCTGGTTTATTTGCCATGTTAGGGAATTGAAAATCTACAAGAAATACATTACCATATACATTTTTAAGGTTTTTTTTGAAGACACATTTTCCGCCGTTTGTTTCTACGCCATCTTCTTTATACGAGATTGCCGAGCATGGATCTTTGTTACTTTTGTGACTACTGCGACTCAAACTTGGCCTCTCATCTGTATTGAGAATGCAGCATTCATTCAAAAACGTCGGCCCCGGGCCCGATTCTGAACCCATTGAAAATCCAAAAGGGTCAGTCGGTTTATTATCTGCCGGGCCGCTCATATCGAGTACTGTGCGAGCACTATTTAGGGTTGTCAGACTGCAATTTTTAGTTCAAATGTACATGTGCTTCTTAAAATACATAATGTTTCATACTGTATGATTCATAAATATCATTCATTAGACTCCAAACTTAAATTTAGAGCTAATCAGATAACATTGAAGAAACATACTATACCCATAGTCTATGGGCCATAGACTATTAATTTTTAGTATTTTTTTCTGTTTTTACCAGTTTTTAGAAACCCAAAATATTTCGAAACCGAACAAAATTATAGTGCAATTATCAATTTTTGAATATGAACCTTAGGTCAAATTGAAAAATGTCACAGTTTAACTATTTATAAAATAAAGCATCAAGCAAAATTAAATATTATTATGAATTTTATTCGTTTTCCACGTTTTTATGTCTTTTTCTATTTTTTTTAGGTTTTACAACCCTTGCACTATTTCTAGTGATACCCAAAGCTTCAGAAATATCTCTATATGGGAAAAAGTTCAAGTCTTCGCGGCCTTCTATAGTGCAAAATCGCTTTTCCCCGAAGTTCTTCTCAAGGTCAAATAGTTGATAGTAGTGGTCTCTCATACAAAACGTCTGTCCAAAAGTCGTATGAGGCCGACAAAAAGGCTCGACTGTGCATCCAGGGGTTAAGAGATTGCCAGCATTATTGTATCGACATCGGTCTTTTTCGGCAGCACTATCCCAAAGCGGCCCTTCGTGACCAATTCGATGTTGGCGATTATTGGTTCGGAGATCTTTATTTGGAGATCAAGAAATTATTACAAATTTCGGGAACCAATTTCTATTTCATAGTTGTAATTAATTTCTGTGCAAAATTTAAAAAAAATCATAAATTGGCGTTCATGCTTTAGAACTTTGAAGTTCAGTAAGATTTGAAGCCATTCCATAAACTCGGGACCATAAAACCTCAATGTTAAACTACTAGTGCGTCATTATGACTTTTTCATTAAAAAGTCTTATATTTACGAATAATTTGACAAACAGGTCGTAACGGATAGGTTTCGATCTCTGTCTTTTGGGGTACCAAAACGTATAAGTTTGTAGGGGTAGAAGGCAATCTACCTGGGGCANATCGGAAAGGTCTTTTTGTTCGTATTCTACTTCAGGATATTTTACGTAAAATTTTTCGGGCTTGTTCCACATTTAATTATACACCTGCGCTTTTATCCGGGACCGGCTTTCTAGCAGCGGTGCGAGGCAACCGTTGAGCCCTAATGAAAACAACAAAGGAAAAAGAACAATAGACAAAAAAAAGGCAAAAAAAAGAAAAAAAAAGTTTGTCAGTTTTGTTTACTTTGTCACTTCAAAAAGCTTCAATTTAACAAACAAAAAAAAAGTTCCCAAACAGAAATTAATTACCATAAATGAATACTGTATTCAGAATACAGTAATTGTACACAGGGTTGGTAAAACACCGGTTTTTGAGCTTTGTCTTTGTTTGTCTTTAGTCGGCTCCGATTTTTTTCGCTTTAGTCGTTGAGGCTTTAGTCGACCTTTAGTCGCTTTAGTCGTTTGTCGAAAATGCTTTGTCTTTAGTTTGTCTTTAGTCGATTTTGAAAAAAACCCTTTGTCTTTGTTTGTCTTTGTCGACTAAAGGCTTTAGTCCGTTTTACCAACCCTGATTGTACATAATAATCATAATATTTTTAACGGTTACGAAAATATAGTATGTGAATATATATTTCTGATCCTTAGAACGAGCTGAGTTCATTTTTTAGCATTAAATTGTTGTCAAAGGTACGCAAAAAAAAATGTTTTACGTTTTTTTTTATTTGAGTTTATGAATTTTCAACTTCATAGTAACAATTTTTTTTACGAGACAAAAAAAAATGTGTTTCTGTTGACCTAAAAAAAGAGAGTAGGCAATCACAACCAACTTTTATTATTTTTTATTTTTTTGGTTGTGTTTGCTCCCGCGCCCAATCACAACCAAAATATAACTTTTTTTTGTTTATTGGTTGTGTTTGACGTTGGCGTCAAACAGGTCCGAAATGCGAAAAAAAATATAATTATTATTATGCATAAATTTTAACGTTATCACATTTACGATAACAGAAATGGATCCGTTACAATGAGACGAATCCAGCGGTATAATTTTCGATACATTTTAATGGCATGAAAGTTTACCGACATAATACGACAAAAAAGGATGACTTAGAGAGAAAAAAATAAGGAATGGTTGGCTCAGAATATCGAAAAAAAACTGGTAATGCCATTCGACTCAGAATCAAAAATTAGATTTTGGGACCGATGTCAGTTTTGCGCCAAGTTCAACGGATCACGTGATAAAGGAGTCATAAGGCCTCGAAAGTGGCCATATTTCCCCACGCTTTTTGAGTGCCTTAATCAAATTTTTTTTGCTTTTTTTGGCTGAAATAAAAGTTCATTATATTCCCCAGGCCTATTTTTCTTCCGATTTTCAATGCAAGGTTCAGAACGTCTATGGCAGAATCCTATGGAANGGGACCATAAAACCTCAATGTTAAACTACTAGTGCGTCATTATGACTTTTTCATTAAAAAGTCTTATATTTACGAATAATTTGACAAACAGGTCGTAACGGATAGGTTTCGATCTCTGTCTTTTGGGGTACCAAAACGTATAAGCTTGTAGCGTCCAAATCGAATTGATGTATCTCCCAATTTTCCAGTGAAAATTTTGCTGGGTACCGATTTCAAATTATTTTCGAAACGATGGTAAATTTTGTTGTTTTTCGTGATGGTTTCTACAAGGTGAGCTTCAAAAGCGCTTTTAAATGATATCGAATCTTCAGCCATGCATCCATCCCATCCGAGAATAAAACCAGTTTTGTCCTCCTTTGTCAACCATTGTTCAACGCGGTCGAAGCCAATTGTTCCGAGTTCGTTTTCAAATTGCTGAGTACCCCAAGGCGAACGTGAAATCAAATCTGATTCAAAATTGGTCTTGAAATTGAATTTATTTCACAATTCTTAATATACCTGTATTAGTTTACATTATTTTTTGTAATAGAAAAGTTATTTAGTGTGAATGAAATGCTTAACTTCTGCCTTACATCCGTTCGTATCACGGAGACACTTTTCGGCAATTTGTGTAAGCCAGCTCATGGTGGTAAAATGGGGGACTAAATTATGAAAAAATAAGAAGACTAATTTGACTAAATTTCTTAAAAATATTTATTTGATAAAATAAAATGCGGTGCTAATTGATTAAATTACCAACGAAAAAACATTAAGTCACAAATTATTAACATTAAGTCATAATATTATACACACACTCTAGTTTCTCCTTTATTTAAATTAACCAACATTGTCGAGAAGCAGTCCAATCAGATCACAGCATTTAGACCCCGTGACTTGTAATTAGGGTTTCCACACCAATTTTAAAAATTATGTTTTATGTGTTGAGGCTCATGTGAGATCGCGCATTAAATAACATAAATAATGCAAATTAAATAATTTAAACTAAATAATTAAACTACAAAAAAATAATATTCATCAAAACCGTGAAATTCAATCACTATTTTAATAAATTGTTTCCTTAGTTTTGTCGGTCCAATCATAAGTTTTCATGTCGAGTAACCATTTTTTAGCGGGATTTCGGGATTTAGTTTTTTTCTGGATACCAGGACGTCCGATTTTTGTTGCGTCTCGCCCATGAATATGCGCATTTTCTGAATTGTACGAATACACGCATTTGTCACGTCCTGGCAATGGATAGTTTAGAATTTCTGCAAATGTTGCGAAAAAATCGACTTGTGAAACTGGCAGATCAAAGTTTGTTCCGTAAAGTGCGCGGTGAATTCCCATGGGCCACCAAATCAACATTGGAACACGATGGCCACCTTCATATACTAAATAATTAAATAAATTATAAAAATCTTCCTGTGATTTCAGTGGACTCACACTGAAAGCTTTCCAAAGATACCACCTGCGCTGTTATCTTGCCACTTTCTTAGGAAAAAAAAATCCTCACGATAACTAAGCGAACAAAGAAATCTGCAAGATAACAGCGCAGCTGAACACAGAAAGATTAGTTTTCATATTTTACAAACCTGCAGCTTTTTTGCCCCGCATTGTAACTGTTCGAATATGTCCAAATTTGTTAAAATGTGAAAAAGATGTGGAATCGGGCCCGTTGTCTGACGTGAAAATGACTATGGTGTTATCAGCCATTTTCAAATCGTGCAGTTTCCTCATTATATTTCCAATATAACNAAATTTTGGACTTGGGCATCTGTCAAGTTGTGAGAAAAAGGAGCATGTGGTGCACGAAAACTCAAATACATGAAAAATGGCTGAGTAGGCTTATAAATTACGAGCGCTAGACATAAAGATTATAAATAAAAGATTAGCAAATACTAAGGTGAGGTTTTCAAACAGTAGCCGTTGCATAATATAATATAATATTATAGCCAAAAAGTGTCCTTAATGAGAGCAAGGCTTGCTAATGAGAACACGAATTGTACAGTACTTTTTTTTGCGAAGTGAAGGCATGATTTTTTAGTCCTTTTTTTGGTTAGGTTAATTTTAGGACGGAGGACGTTGTAAAAATTCTAAATGCCTCCACTTCGCAAACAAAGTACTATACAGTTGTGGATACGAGAACCTGACACACGAGAATGTGACAATTTCATGAGAAAATGACATTTTTGGGCCAACGGTCGTCATTTACGAGAACGTGACAGTTTTTTGAAAAAAATGTGTACGAAAACACACACCTTTTTCCGAAATTTTTAAAAACGTGACACTTTTTGGGAAATTTGTCGTCAACATGAGGCCTTTTTTCAAAATATCTCGTGGCAGTTTTTGAGAAGTGAAAGTGTCACGTTCTCGTAACCATAACTGTATATGATATTCATATAAACCGATCCTTGTTATGTTGAGCTATACGTGCCGTTCCGGCTGGCTGAATTGGATTTGACTTTTTCCCATGACTTTCAAGAAACTTAATAGCTTCATGGTGAAACGTGAACATAGTCTTTTTTGAATCGAAGTTTTTTTGCGTTTTCTTTGGTTTTGCTTTATTCATTAATTTCAGAGTATGTTTTCTAGCTCCGCTGATTTTGGCTTCTTGAATAGCAATTTTTTTGG